>VALG01012253.1:0-80149 GCA_009835305.1 Ipomoea purpurea
TTACTTCACAACGTTTTCTTCTCACATCCATACATTCTTAAAAGTCCAAAATTTTCCTCTCTCAATCACCTCAAGTATCATCTCTCCAACTTCATCACTCCTAACTTATATCTTCTTTATATCTTTAAAGGGGATAAAGGCGAATTATCTTCACATTCGTATTACTCCGACCTTAGGTCAAGTTTCTCAGTGTTCCAAGTTTAACCTTTAACCTTTCGAGTTTAATCTTTGAAAGTCGTTGCCACCGTTGGATTCCCAATAAAATTCCCCACCTACTTCTACAAACCACAGTCGAAATAGTGTAACCCGCCGAGAGATCATACATTTGAACCCATAGGATCATTAAAACAAGAATCACCTCCCCGGCAATTGACCATCCCCAAGTTGTTTGCATACTAGAATGTTGGTTCTCAAACGTGACCATAGACCCTCATTTCAGGGACATATTGCCATGTTCCGTCTTGTGGGTAAAAACGAAAAGAAAGAGTTTTAGTTGGACCTCTAAAATCTGAACCCCCTTAACCGGTCTCCAAATCAATTATTAACCTGCATCATGTACATCGACCTGACCAAACGATCGGGTGGATGGAACCGGACCAATCAAAGACCATGTCGCCACCTCCATCTTTGGGACACGACCTGGTAAATGAATTAATTTTCAATAAATGAAATCTCATATTTTTTGTATAAATAAATAAATATAAATAAAATATAAATATAAATATAAATAAATAAATAATAAATAAATAAACGTTATATATTATATATATACTACTATATATATATATATATAATATTAGTATATATATATATATATATAATGTGTATCGATTTATTCACCATAAACCAACAACTTCATGTTCAAAAGTTGGGTGGCACCTCTACCAACAACTAAAATGTTATCTATACATTAATCCGTCAGGAATAAAAGCATTTATGAGATTTTCTGAAATACACATCCCCCAGGGGTGGCTTCATTCTATTAGCTAACATTTTTATCCATAATCTTATTAATCACATTACACAGGGTAAATAGCCTTAAGTCAGAAAAAACCTAGCTCATGTTCTTTTTCTTAAGGATAATTAACAATATTGGGTGGTCATTCAAACCCCCAGGAAAGCAACAATAATGGCAAACAATCAGTCACAAAAAAGAGTCACCCTTATTACATCTCAAAAAAAGGTTTTGGTAAAACCCAAGGTTTCAAACCCATCAAGCCCTGGGGCCTTATTAGGGGAACATAGAAAAGGAGAGCTAGAGCTTTCTTTGTGAAACCCTCTGCTTATTTTAGCCTTCTAGCAAGGCGGCCCTTATATAATTAGTATATAGCATTTTCTCCACCAACTTAGTAGGAGGTCTTGAATGACTCACAATATATCAACTTAGTGTTCTTCCTTAAGTAGTACAAAAGAACATGGACGCTAAGTTATTCATTGACTTAAGGCCTAATCTACTCTCTCTCTCGCTGCAAGCTCCCTGTAATGTGATTTATAAGATTAATGTGGAGATCAACACACTTGATTCTGGATGTTTGACAATGTTTATTCCTTACGGTTATAGTGAAAGCATGGAGAACGCACAGCGAGGGAGATATATGTTGATATGTTATTTACCATTGAAAGTGTCTGTCTCTATAGGCATGCTGCCTTCCTCTTTATTTCTACTGACCAACTGGCCTGATTCACCCTTTTGTCTATCCAATTTATAATACAATATTCATTTAGCGCCTTTTTCAAGTTTTAACACAACTGTTTATGAGGCTGCACCACTCTCCTCCCTCTCCCCGCACTTATTCGACTTAGGGGACCAGGGTCGGTGTCACATGCAAAACTCTCTGCGTTTTTGGACGCTCGTGTGATTGGATTTTGGTGGGTCTATTGGTGAATAATCTACCTCAAAACATACAGTGCGAATCTATCCCCACCCCAACCTCCTGCAATAAACTGAATCCCCACAAGAGCTGAAGGCATACTCCAGCACATACCCATCTCATACAATACCAATCGCCCTACACATCATTCTCATCTAACACAAGGGATTACATCCTTTCATTTATATTGCCAATTTCTCAAATCAAAAACCCACGTTCCCATTCCCAGCCTTCTCCCTTAAGGGGTTCCCCACTTGAATCCCAAGGAAGGAGAGCAATATAATGGTCAAAAGGGGTGCGCGTGTGAGTAGATTCACCACCTATTGTTTCTTCTAATATCTCAAACCAATTCCTTGCATTGTCCGATTAAACTAATAAATCTTTCCTCAACCCAATAGCCTTCTTGTTACTCCACCGTGTCTTCCCATGATATTAATGGGTTATCCCTCCATTAGGAATTGCAAGCATATCCACAATTCATCCAAAGGCCTCCCCAAAACCGGCGAAGGGGAGGTTTTATTCTAGATGCGGACCTCACTATCTTTTGTATCTATTCGGATATTTATTCTATTATTCCTTGAATTTTATATTATATAAGATCATGTTAAATCTCCGTAAAACAACCCAATGGGGGGAGGAGGGAGAACGATAGGGGTAAAAGAGACTTAAGTAAATTCCTATGGAATCCTTTCACTTTTTTTCGTGCTTTTGGGGAATATTACCATAAAAACATAATCATTTATTTTTATACAAAAAATTATGAGATTTGCCATTTATCCTTAAATTTAGGTTGTATCAGATCTTACCAGGTTCGGTGGTCAAAGGGGATGGACAACTATACTATACTTCCATCATCAATGTGATTTTTTGAGGAAATTGATCTTAGTGCTAGCATTATTATTTTGCTAAAACAAAGGCTCCGCACAACCACACTCAAACTCAGGATACTCTTGATGGTCCACTTAAAACTATACCGTTGAATCACCAGAAGTCTCTTGACACTGGATAGTCACCTGTGGATCGTTTATCTCGGTCATGCTCCAACACCCCACCTAGTGGTTCTGTCAATTCATATAAGTCATTCACTAGATGCGCTCGAGGGTCTTTATGACATTGATTTTGGCTTACAACCGCGTTCTAAGCAGTGGTGTCTATTCCACTCGTTTTGGCTGTGATCTTGCGGTACGCTATTAGGACTTTCCCCAGATACTACTTCCCACCTCTTTCGTTTCCAATTATTGTACCTCACAAGTACGACATCAGTTGGGGATTGATGTCGGGGAGGGACTGGAACCTGAATGCAGAGCTTCTACGTAATGTTCAATTATTCTTGTGTATTGGTCTGTTTTGTCAGTAACTATCGATAAACTAAGCGTTGTTTTTACTAGTTTTAAGCATAAGTCAACTTGTGGCAGCTCTGTGGGAGCTGTAGACTTTAGGATTATTCTAAGAATTGGCCGCAGATTACGTGGGGATATCGTATTCCTTGTTTTGTAGAGTATTTTGCTCATGATTCTCTTTACTCTTTAAGTTTATTCGAGAATTTTTGAATGAATTCTCCACTCGTATTCTCATTCCTCGTGCTAGTGGCCAGTGTCGGGCTTTGGGTGTTGAATCCCTTCCTATTTTTTTCATATTCGACGGCCAGTGCCCTCATAACAAATGTCGATAAGAGTAGTTGGGGTAACATCTTTTATTCGGGATCAACGGTTGCCAACGACTTTCAAAGGATTTAACTAACATCGAAGGTTAAAGCGTTAACAAACTTGGATACAACTCGACAGCAACTTGGACTCTGTCACACTCTCTCTCTCGCTATCCCCCATCGGCCAACGATCTTCTCTCGAAAGGAATCACCCCTAACTTCAATCTCGCTTATAATCTTTAACTATGATTTAGTTCAGATATAAGATTGAACCTCTCTTAAGTATGAGAGTGTGTGTGTTTTTGGCACAGCTGTAGTGAACTTGGGGTGTCTCGTTCATGGTTTAATAAAATATGCGAGAGGAGTGTGAACTGTTGTGGTGTGAGAGAGGGAACAAATTTGTTGGAACTTTGTAAGATGTGAATGGATGTCGAGGATGTCCAGAAACACGTCGTGGTGTCTCGGTAAGTATCGTATGGCTTACCTCTCACTGATACACGTGCTCTCTCATCTGTACAAGATTAAAGTAGGAATCTAGCACAAATTAAGTAAAGGACAAGGTCAAGAGGATGCGAGACTTTTAAAAACACGATAACGGTAACCTAGTATCGGGCAATGAGAGACTGTCTCAAAGACCGAAAGGATCACTTTGTTTCGATATAGAGTTCGATTATTGAGAGAGAGTGAGAGGAGGCCAGGGGTGAAGGATTCACAACTATTCCGATTCGTGTACTCGATACTAGTGGGACGTGTGTGACTTGTGTCAGGTAACTCGTGAAGGGTGACTATAGTATTTTGGGTTAGAAGTAAGCTAAGAGAATTGTATAGGTTTCACAGCGAAACACTTGAGGCAAATATATATAAAGTGTGAGAGAATAAGAGGATGTATGCGTTACCTCCATCACTGCACTCGTCATCGTATGGGGATGTTTGATCTAGTACGCGGGATGTAATGGTTGCGCTAAGGCCAGGAAAGAAAGTATTGTCAAGCGCCTAGTCGTCCTGCTGTCTCCTCGAATAATAAAACCTCTGTATGGGATCAGGTAAGATGTGAGAGATTATGAGCCTTGACAATCAGAAACCATAACGGAGGGGAGAGTTCACCTGAACCATAAGAAATCTTTTGAAAAACTCGATCTAGAAAAAGCGCCAAGGCGCGTGTAGTTAGTGACATTGTTCGGGACCATAGAATCAGAGACCTAAAAGCGGGATGGACGCCTCGTGTCTACTAAATATGTTATTGCGGAAGGTGCCTCGAGTCCGGCCGTCATTGATCGCCTCTCTCTGCTCTCGATGAGGCACGAATCGCGTTGTGTGTTCTTCTTGGTCTGTAATTCTGGAGAGAGGCTGCCGGTGCAAGACTATTAGTTTGGAAATCGGCTCATGTGCAAGGAAACCTTCGGCTAAATAATTAGCTACAAGGGGTTGTCTTAATTGGTAATAGACTCTGTTTTCTCTGTTTCTATTCTGGAGGCACGACACTCTAACTCAGTCCTCTGACTTAATCACTGTTCGAAGTGAGTAAGGAAGTTGTACATGCTAACCAGATGAAACTACTGAACGTAAGCGTTTATCGTGTCGGCGGCACTGCAATTATGTCGATAGGCAGGGATTCTTTTTATTTGGAGTACATATGTGTGCATCGCTATGCTAAAATAACCGCTGGTTAAAGCTTATGTTCCTGAAGTTGTAACAAAGAAACTAGTCAAGAAAGGTCCAGTACCTTTACTATAGCTCTCGCGTTTCTTAGATGAGTTGGAATGGCGCACTATAACGTAATACACTTAATCCCAATATAGCAAAAAAAAAAAAAAAAAAAAAAGAGTAAAAAAAAAAAAAAAAAAAAAAAAAAACTAGATTTGAGTTGGACCAATAACCGGTCGTGGCTGGACAAATTGGAGGGCGGACTCTGACCGGATATCTGCCTCTATTTATGTGTGTATCATGGTGAATGAGTAGTAATATGGGACTATGATATCTATGATGTTGGCGGGTAAGGTTTGTCATGATAGAGACCAAATGATGAATTAGTTCAAGACTCTGTCGGGTGGAATTGGCAAACGGCCACTCGACATTCTATTGCTATAAAAGATTACACCATGCAGCCTCCCACGAAAACACACTCGGCGAATGTTGCGGTTTCTGACGATGAGGTGGCGTCGACCAGCGGTTGGTTCCCGGACACGGGGGCGTCGGCTCATGCTACGCCAGATGTCTCCATGATGTCGCAATCCGTGGACTACAATGGTGGGGACGTGCTCCAAGTCGGTAACGGGTACGGGTTTAAATATTTCGCATGTTGGATCCACGTCTATTCCTTCTAAGTCTAAATTGTTACGTATGTCAAATGTGTTACATGTGCCAAATTTGTCTGTCCCGTTGTTATCAGTTCAAAGATTTACTAACTAAAATAATGTTTTCTTTGAATTCATAAAAAATGTTTCGTTGTGAAGGATTCGATAATTCGGGCAATTCTACTTAAAGGGCCCACTTTTGGCGGTTTATATAAGTTCCCCGCTACCGTAGTCTCCTTTTGCTTTCATTGCTTCCCGTACCACTCCCTTGATGTGGCATCGCAGATTGGGCCATCCTCATAGTCAAGTTCTCAATAAAGTGTTGCAATTCTGTTTCGGTCGATCGGAATAAGTCCAAGTCCACGAGTTCGTGCACCGCATGTCATCTCGGGAAAGCCTCTCGTTTTCCTTTAGATAGGGTGTTAAAATCTAGTGATAATGTACTGGACTTGTTGTATACGGACATCTGGGGCCCGACCCCGGTCCTTTCTAGTTGTGGTTTTCGATATTTTCTTTTATTCGTTGATGATTGTACTCGCTTCTGCTGGTTTTATCCCTTACGGGTGAAATCAGATATTTATAAAGCTTTTGAATTGTTTCGGGTCGCGGTAGAACGCCAATTTGAGCATTCTATCAAATAAATCCAATCCGACCTAGGGGGTGAATATCAAAAACTACATAAAATATTTCAAACTCTGGGCATTAACCACAGGCAATCCTGCGCATACACCCATGAACAAAACGGCAGGGTTGAGCGCCGGAACAGACACATAGTTGAAACCGGGCTCGCTCTCCTTGCCGAAGGCTCAGTACCCCTTGAATACTGGGATTATGCCTTCGAAACAGCCACAACCCTCATAAATTACCTACCCTCGTCAGCGTTACAGTTTCAAAGTCCATATTACTGTCTATATAAAACCCCACCACCTTACAATTTCCTTCATGTCTTCGGGTGTAAGTGTTACCCATATCTACGCCCTTACAATAGGCACAAGATAGAGTGTCGCTCAACCCCGTGTGTCTTCTTAGGTTACCCACCGTCTTATAGGGGTTATAGATGTTTGGACCTAATAAGTGGAAAAATTTATATATGTCGCCATGTCCTGTTTGACGAGTCAATTTTCCCTTTTTCAGACTCTATAATGCAGGGCACATCACAGCAAACTGATCAGTCTATACCTTGGGCATCCGGGTCAGTTGTGACACATCTGGTCCTGCCTCTTGAACTTGTTCCGCCCCCGCCAGGGCCCACTCCGCAACTTCAAGAACCTGCACCGCTGGCCATTGAGGGTCCCACACAGACTGTACCTCAAGACCGTGGCCATGTCATGCGCCTACGTCACATGACTTAGGGCACAAATGAGCAGTTCCAGGCCTTAACTGTCAGTACTGACCTGACATGTTACTCGCAACCTGTGGGCCACTCACACTGGTGCGACGCCATGGACCAAGAGTTCAATGCGTTGCTTCATAATAGTACTTGGAGGCTTGTACCACCACAGCAAGACATGAATGTGATTGGGTGCAAATGGGTCTACTGCACCAAGCGCACTGCTGATGGGTCAGTTGAGCGCTACAAAACACGACTTGTGGCGAAAGGCTTCAATCAAGTCGCCGGGGAAGATTTCTTTGACACCTTCAGCCCGGTAGTCAAGCCGACTACGGTCCGACTACTCTTTTCCCTTGCTATGTTTAAAGACTGGACACTACGGCAGTTAGGCGTACACAACGCCTTTTTAAACGGCCATCTTGCCGAAACAGTGTACATGAAACAGCCACCAGGGTATGAGGACCCCACACATCCGGACTATGTGTGCCATCTTCAGCGCTCTCTGTATGGTCTCAAACAAGCCCCCCGGGCTTGGTTCAAGAGACTACATGATTTTTTGGTTTCTGCAGGTTTTCTACCATCCAAAACCGACGTCTCTCTATTCCATTACACATCAAGAGAATCTCGGGTCTTCTTCCTCGTTTACGTCGACGACATTATTATGATGGACAATGATTCGGCGCTTCTCGACGTCATGCTCAAACGTCTTTCTGTAGCATTCAAGATCCGGGATCTCGGAACACCAATTTTTTTCCTTGGTATAGAAACGCTGTGAGTAGACGGATGTCTTCTTCTATCACAGAGACGGTACATGGGTGATATTCTCAACCACGCTGGGATGGCAAATTGTAAGCCCCTTATAACCCAGCTGTTGTGTCTCAAGCCGTTAGTCCTTCATCTCAACCTCATGAAAATCTGACTCAGTATCGACGCATCGTTGGGGCCCTACAGTATCTCACCATCACTCGTCCTGACCTGTCTTACGTTGTCAATCGCCTCTGTCAGTTCATGCACTCCCCTACGGATGAGCATTGGGTGCTTGTTAAGCGGGTTCTGCGTATGTCAAAAGGACTTTGGACTATGGGCTGCACATATCCTCTTCTGCATCCTCGATTATTCATGCCTTCTCGAATTCCGACTGGGCCGGCTGTCCGATAGACAGGAAGAGCACTAGTGGATATGCTGTTTTCTTGGGCGACAACCTCATCTCTTGGCTCTCGCGGAAGCAGCGCACCGTTGCTCGTTCGTCCACTGAGGCTGGATACAAAGCCTTAGCCGATGTCGCAACAGAGTCACTTGGGTGGTATTTCTTCTTCGTGAGCTTGGGTTACACTCCGGCCAACCATCCACCCTATGGTGTGACAATTTGGGGCCCACATATCTCTGCGTCAATCCCGTTTTCCACTCCAGGACGAGCATGTTGAGATCGACTACCATTTTGTACGTGACAAAGTCGCCACCGGGGAATTTATTGTCAATTTTGTGTCCACTAAAGATCAATTGGCAGACATCCTCACTAAACCGCTACCGGGACCACGGTTCACTGCTCTCCGGAGGCAAGCTCAATTTGTCTCGCACCCACCTTGAGCTTGAGGGTGTGTAGTAATGTCAATTATGCTTATGTTATTTCTATTGTAATAGGTTTGTTATTTTATGTGGTGCTAGTCTGTTTACTTAGACTAGGCTATTAGATAGGAGCAGATTACATTATCTATTCCTTTTAGTATTGTACTTCTATCTTCAGTAATTCAATTTTGAAATTCCCTTCTCATCCTGGAACCAGAACCTGCCAACTGCAAGTTTTTTTGAACTATCTGTCATAGCCATATACGAAACCATCGAAGGCCCCCAAACCTTCCTCCATTTCCCCTACGTTGTTTTGATATCGCCACAACACCCACATCCGTACTGCAGGTTGTGCTCCGTGTCACCCCTAGTCCGCACCGGTCCAATCGAGGGTACTAGTCACTGCTTGCCGATCGGTCTTTGGACCCTTTGTTTGGCTAGTGCGCATCCACGAACCATAAGGTATAGGTTAGGCGTCATGTCTGAGTCACGTGCTTCGAGACAAAATTTGTCTAAATGCCCAAGAAAGCCACAGAAAAATCAAAAGGTATGCAGATGCTCGTACTTGAGGTTGACCCATCCCAATGATTTATCACGTCTAATAAACTTCATCCATCTCTTAAGTGGTTTGGTAACCGAGATGGAAATACGAATACGGTAGAAAGTTTTCCATTCCCCACCCAATTGCCTATCTTCGCATCGTATAAATGATCCAATAAAATTCCCCACCTGCTCCAAAACCACGTCAGTAGTGTACCCCGCCGAGAGATCATACACTTGAACCCATAGATCATTAAAATCAAGAATCACCTCCCCGACAATTGACCGTCCCTAAGTTATTTGCAGACTAGAGTGTTGTTCTCAAACGACTATGGATCCTCATTCAGGACACGTTGCATGTCCGTCTTGTGGTAAAAATGAAAAGGAAGCGTTTTAGTTGGACCGAAAATCTAAACCCCCTTAACCGGTTCTCCAAATCAATGTCATAACATGCATCATGTACTCGACCTTTACCAGACGATAGGTGATGAACCGACCAATCAAAGACCAGTCGCCACCCTTCCGTTCTCTGACGCGACCTGGGAGCCTCTTTGCACTCCAATCCAACGTCATCATCTCCAGATACCATTCAGCCCACTAACCCTGTCTCCCGCCACCCCTTCCTTGCTACGTGAATCCATGCAGGCACAACCAACGAAAACCCTGCGTCGAAAACAAACGACTAACGAAGCCGCAAGAAGCCCTATGTAAACTGAACAGACAGACGGTGCGGTGATCTAGCGTAGAATCTAGCCAACGAAACGCAAAACAACCCAGCCGAAGAAGCAAGGGAAAACTCAAAACCCCTAAAGGAGATAGGGTGGGGGAAAGAGAGGAAACCCCTAGCAAGAAGGTTAGGGAGAGAAAAAAAAATTGAATAGAAAGAGAAATTTAAATGATGTTCTTAATTTAAAAATGTTTTCTTTTTTGAAAATAACTTAATTCAAATGTTTAAAAGTAAAGAAAAAAAAAGAATAATGAAAAAAATTATTTATCAAAGAATTTGGAATTTGGTAGGCCAAGTAAGTCCAATATACAAACTTGCGAACAAAATGTGATGATTTATATTACTTCAATTCATTCAAGCTCTCTCTAAATAGGTTGAGAAGTATTAACAATCTTACTTAAGCAAAAATCCTTTTATCCTCCAACTATTGCAACACCCACCACGGGGGTTTGATCCTGTGATCTTCACTCAAAAAGAATCAAATAAATGTCATCTAAACACAATATACTTAACAAATGATTGATCTTTTAAGAAACCTTTCTCTTGCAAAGCACTAGTTTTTTTCCAGAAAAAAAAAGAACAAAAGAACATAAAAAAGAAGTACACGTGTGAGACGCGCAGTGGTTTGATCCAAGGGGCGCGTGTGTTACACTCACACTATTAATTAGTCAAATCAATTCGTTTTTCTTATTTTCGTTAATATTTTTAAATTGTCTTTTAATTTTTTTTTTTGTGTGTGTTTTATAGTATTTTTAATGTAATTTTTTAAATATATAAATTTTATATACTCATATTGAACGCAGTATTATAAAAAAATTGAATTCAAAATAATTTCAATCAAGTTTCATTAATCCAACCAAAGTACCAAACACATAAAAATGAGGTACATAAGTTGTTTTTTTTTTTTAATTTTTTTTAATTTTTTTTAATTTAATGGACACAATGTACACAATTTTATTTTATCTAAAATTATTCTAATTTTGTTGATGTAGGTGGTCCAAAATTGTGTCGGTTCTTTTAATGAAAAGTAATGACACTCGTTTTGTGTAATTAGTTATGTTGTATAACATAGTTAGTTTCATTTTATATACATTGTAGTTTCATTTTAACACAACTGAAGTTTCATTTTGTTTCAACTACCATTTCATTTGACATTATACATACAGTAGTCTTATTACAGTGAGACCTGTAATTAAATTTCATTTTATACACACTATAGTCTTATTACAACACCACTAAAATTATAATTCTAATTGACAAAGTACAAATAAGCCACTGAACTATTTGAAAAACAACAATTAAGCCATCGAACTCAAATAATCCCCAAATAAGCCATTGAACTCTGGAAAAAAAAAAAAAAAAGCAATTAACTTTTTTAACAAGTTTCAAGTTTTTGCTGACTAGATTGCCAAATGTTTATTCATTTACGTTTATTTATTATAAATTATAATCCACCTACATATTAATATATTTCAAAGTAATTATAATCAAAATAGTTTTGTCTTGATCTAATTTATTTATTTATTATTTTTTAAACAGAAGATTCAGTGAAAAAATAATAACAAATAAATAAATCAAATCTCAACAAAGACAAAATTATTTTGATTTTAGTTATTTTAAAATATATGATGAAACGTAAATAAAATAAACATTTGACAATTTAGTCAGCAAAAACTTGAAATTAACCTGTTAAAAATGTTAATTGTTTTTTTTTTTCGGATTCAATGGATTATTTGCTCTTTTTTTTGCGAGTTTAATGGCTTATTTGATGATTATTTAAGTTTAGTAGCTTATTTGTACTTTATCTCTAACTGTTTCCCAAATAGTTTAGTAGCTTATTTGTACTTTATATATAATTTTAATTCAACTATAGTTTCATTGGATAATATACACTTAAATATGTGAAAGTATTATTCAGTTTCATTTTATATACACTGTGGTTTCATTACAACACGACTAAAGTATCATTTTGATATAATTACAGTTTCATTTGACAATATACACTCAATATGTGAGACATGGTATTCATGTTCTTTTTTATACAAATTGTAATTTTATTTAAGCAAAACTAAAGTATCATTTTAATTCAATTATAATTTTATTTGATAATATAAACACAATATACGAGATCAATTATTAAGTTTCATTTTGTTTTAAATACACAAAAAATACAAAATTTGTTAAAATTTAACAATTATCTATTTTTAAAATAAAAACGATGTCGCTTTTGAATCATAGTTCACGATAGAATTTATTATCGAAATGGTCCCTCGACTATTACAAAATTACCAATTTGGCCATCGACAATTTTTCTTAACCAATTAAGTTCTCGACTTTGAAAATGTTAACCATTTTAGTACTCCGTTAAAATTCCATCCATATAAGCTGTTAAATTTAAGGACAAAAAGGTAATTTCATCCATTTATCCTCATTCACGTCGCGGACTGCTTCACGCTCTCGTCTTCCCCGCTTCAGCAGATACAACAAAGGCAACGGCGGTCAGTAATTTCACTTTTTTTGTCCTATTGATCGCTGCTTTTTGGGGCATTACAAGGAATTGAGACTTTTCACACTTTCCACTGCCACTCTTACACATGACTTCCACCTTTCTACTAATCAGGTCAATGTTTCCTTCAAAGAGGAAAGAAGAATTTACCTATGCTAATTCTTGACACTCTTATATCCTAGGTAGTTCTGAAGTATTCAATTAATGTATGTAAGGATCATGAATGAATATTAGAGAGGAGAGAAAAATAGAGTACCCAGAGCCAGCCGCTGATGTATTAACAAGAGAGAGAGATTGAGAGCCAGTTGGATAAATCAGTCGCGACGGTCTTCGACATCGACAAAGAGGTGAGGCAGTCGCGGGTGGTTGTTCGACATCGTCGGCGAGAGGTGGTTGTGGCCAGTAATAAACACCCAGTAATAACATCAGAAGCAAGGAAAAATTTTAACTCTTTAAAAAAAACAGAAAACAAAAAACAAAAATTACCGTGTTGCGCCTGTGGTCGACGAGAGGTGGCTGTGGCTGTCTTCGTTGTGGCGCTGCTGTGCTGAAGGCGACTGGTGGCCGAGCTGCGCTTCAACGGTAGGCGACAAGGGAAGAGTTGAAGCCGACAACGGGCGGGCTGTACTGACCGCCGCTGCCTCTACTGTATCTGCTGAAGCGGGGAAGACGAGAGTGTAAAGCGGTCGCGACGTGAATGAAGAGAAATGGATGAAATTACATTTTTTTTGTCTTTAAATTTAACCGTTTATGGATGAAATTTTAACAAAGGACCAAAACAGTTAGTAACATTTTCAAAGTCGAGAACTTAATTGGGTATGAAAAATTATGAAGGACCATAATTGGAGACTATTTTGGTAATAAACTGTTCACGATATAACAACCTAGTTTTATATTAGAATCATGTTTTTAGCTGTACTACCTGCAGTTGTCCATAGAATATCGGCCAAAGCCTCACGCCACCAAACATTGGCTGACTACGAAACCTAGAATCATCATCATTAAAATACCACAAGCTTCCAATTCAAATATTCTCCTTTTCTTCATCTTCTTCTTCTAATCTAACTTAACTATCTTTGCTGGATTTCAAATCATTGTTTTTGATTTTCAAGGAAGAAAGCTAGTAGAATTCTTGTGGGGCCTGGTTTCCCTGATGTCCTGAATTACTGTGCCCTTTTTGATGCCGAAGAAGAGTATAATTGGAAGCATCAGCAGAAGTTTCTCCGATTCCAATTCGCCCGATAGGGTTCCGGGTTCGGGACCGAGTTTTGCTTCATCTTCTTCGGCAGAGCAAAGACATTCGTTTTGGTCGGGCTTTAGGGTATCTGCGTTCTCAAGCTCGGGTGCTACGGCAGCTGAGCACTCGAAAGGGTCTCCAAGAAAAGGGGCGTCTAGTTTGATACCAAAGCATTATGCGATTGGTTGGACTTCGGCTTTGAGAAGAGCGATGAACAGTGGCTCTGTGTGGAGAATTTTAGGTTTAAACAAAACTGGGATTCCCTCAGTCTCCAATACTGACATTTGGCTTCTCGGCTGCTGCTATAAAGTTGCTCAAGATGATAGTCCATCCACCGATCCGACTCAGAGCCAGGGATTTGCTTCGTTTGTCGAAGATTTCTCATCCAGGATCTTAATCACTTACCGTAAAGGTGAGACTCTTAATTTTTATTTTTTTTTTTGAAAACATTTCGTTTAGAATTGAATTTTAAAGGAAATTAATGGTCCTTTTGTGCGCGAATGATTATGAATATTAGGGTTTGCCCCCATAGGAGAGTCCAAATATACTAATGATTCAGGTTGGGGTTGCATGCTTCGAAGCAGTCAGATGCTTGTTGCTCAGGTAGTGCATTATTGTGTGCCATTTTTTTTTTTTTTACAAACTCTAAAAAGGATGATCAAGGTAATTATCTGCTTGGTCACAGGCATTGCTTTTCCATCGACTAGGAAGATCATGGAGGAAGTCTTTGGAGAAGGTAATGCATATCCAGCTGGATCTCTTCATACCTTACTGTTTTTTTACTGACTGTTGAAATATGGTATCATAGAATTATATTTTTGTGATGTGCAGTTGCTTGAGCAAAATTATTTGGAGATATTGAACCTTTTTGGTGATTCAGAGGAATCTGCTTACTCTATCCACAACCTTCTTCAAGCTGGAAAGGCATATGATCTTTCCCCTGGTTCGTGGGTTGGCCATATGCAATGTGTCGCACATGGGAAACACTGGCGTGCTGTAAGAGAGAGGGCGCTGAAAATGCAGACCTGTCAAGGGTGGTTTTCTATGTTGTTTCTGGGATGAAGATGGAGAAAGGGCGGTGCACCTGCCCTTTGCATTGATGATATCTCAAGGCGATGCCTCGAGTTGTCAAAAGGCGAAGTTGATTGGGCTCCTATAATTTTGTTGGTTCCCTTGGTCTTAGGACTCGACAAGGTTAACCCAAGGTATGGCCCAAATGTGAATGTCTTTATAGTTTCGTTTGCAGTGCAGGAATGATTTAGAAGCAATCATCTAATCCCCTTTTCTTTTCACATTCAATTATAGTCATGGTCCTATTATGATTCAACAATGAAGAAAAATGTAATATCTTGAAGTTCATGTTAATTTTAATTGTCAAGTCCTTGATCCATCTATACTTCAGCAATAAACCCTTAACTTTTATATCCTGATTTAAGTGGTAATAGAAAATGATGATTTTCTGGCTCATGAAGGCTGCAAGTAGTAAACATTTTGGCCAATGCAGATCCTTCTTTATGCGTAGTGGATACATTAAATATAATTGTGTTAATGCATCAGCTAGAAATTAAGATTTACATGCGAAGAATTTCTGCAACAAAAGAACCTTTTTACCCTTATATTTTGACTTTCTAGTCATACTTTGGTTGTTGTAACATGCTGAGTAAATAATTGTCCAATGCAGAAAATGAATAAAGATTTCAGGTAATAATGGTCAAGGTGTGAGAATATTGTACTGATTATATTGTTTTTGATTGAATAAATTCTTAGCACAAATTAGACGGCCTACATTGTAGCTTACTAGTTACACGTCTAAAATGGGACATCATGTGCGTAACAATTGGAACATTTTAACAATTAACTTGTACATAGTATATTACAAGACGGGAGTTTGAAAGGCTTTTGGCCAGTTAGGGGCCTTCTAATCCATGGGATGTTTGACACAGAGTGAAGCATAGACTACCTGCACAACCTTGGAAGAAGAAATTCTTTATTATCATTTTTAGGTTATGCAATTTATAAGTGATTAATTGAATTTCTTGGACATATTGTAATGTTGACCTAAGAATCTAAGATATTTGTCTAAGATGGGATATAAGCTATCTGTACTTCTTGCCTTAGTTGAAGAGCCTCTTAATTTAATTTTACATCTCAAGCATCATCATATTTACTATGTGGCATTATCTTTGTATCCATTTTAAATGCCATTCATCCTGGGCATGGTATGGGAGAACTTTTATACTAGGTAAGAATATGAATGCTGTAAGTTGTATATGAATGACTTCCTTAAGGGTGGTGTATACGAGTTGTTTTTCTCATTCTTTTTCCCTTTTCCCCTAAAACCTTCATTCTTTGTTCCTAGGTATCTTCCCTTGTTAAAAGCTACATTCAGCTTCCCCCAAAGCCTGGGAATCCTTGGTGGTAGACCTGGAGTCTCAACATACATTGTTGGTGTGCAGGATGATCAGGCATTTTATCTTGATCCACATGAAGTTCAACAAGTAATTGTTTATCTTATTCTTTATTTTTGTAACAGTTAATATGTTTTCTTATTACATATCCCAATATGTGCTCCTTTCCCTTCCCTCCTCCACCACCACAACTCCCATGGGATGGGGTCATGGTGCTGGTGTTAGCTCTCCTCAGATGCTAGCTAACCTCTGATGGATTTTTCAGTTGTCGGTTGTTGGGGATTTTTTTTTTTCCAACTGGTTGAGAGCATACACAATATCGGTTCTTTTCTTGGTCGAGTAAACTTTGAATCTGTATAAGGTCGTGTGGGATATAGTATTATTGTGCATATTTTCTCATCTGGTTATCTTGGCATATGGGGTAGGTTTTTAATTTGGATCCACCATTTTAGCTTTTGGAACATTCCTATGCATGTTAATGTGATATTAATTCCCCTCTTTACTGACATCTTTCATCTGTCATTTTTTGTTCCCTCTAAGGGGGATGAACTATTTGTGTTTTTATCTCCTGCATTTTGTTTGAGCATGGCTGCTTCTTGGTGGCTATGTCACATATGTACGCTAAAGTGGCTGATTTATTCAATTATGTCTTTCTGAATATACTTTTACGAGTGTACTGGGGTCCACCTATGAGCAGTGGTAGCAAAATCTTCGTGTTGGCTTTTGCATTATTGGGCTTCTTCATATATTTGCAAAGTTCAATGTTCTGCATTTCATTATTGGCTATGCTTTGTATAGAGAGTCCATCAGTTCATGCTACTGGTCTTGTTGGCAGGTTGTTGATCTTGGGAGGGATAATTTAGATATCGACACTTCATCTTACCACTGCGAGTAAGCCCTTGCATAATCATTTATTCATTCTCATCCTCGTATTTGTTATTTTGATTTTCTTATGTACGATCATACCCTCTCGGTTCCAAATACAGTGTTGTGCGCAGCTCCCACTTGATTCCATTGATCCATCCTTGGCCATCGGGTTTTACTGCAAAGACAAGAGTATGTTAATGTTATGCTTTCATGTTTCTCTTCTTTTATTCATTCATTCATTCATTTAAACAGATTGAAGCTGAACTTCTTAATATTTATGTAATGTTCACCATCGAGTTTACTTTTGAATTTGTCAGGCGATTTTGATGATTTTTGTGCACGAGCATCGGAGCTGGTTGATCAATCAGGCGGTGCTCCACTGTTCACCATAACCGAGACTCGGAATCTCCCCATGCCTGTCAAATATCAAGATATGCAGGGGAGGCGAGTGCAGAAGGATTCAAGTCATTCGACGCAACCTCCATTGGTGATTCGGAGAACGGTAAACAAGAAGATGACTGGCAACTTCTTGAAGCTGGATCTGTGTTTGTGTTTTCCTGCCCTACCCAATTCTCAGGGGAGGGTTGAAAACTGTATAAAGATAAACAACACGTATTAGGCTCTGTTATTAGCTTCAGTTTGAAATGTTGTCATTATTTATTGATATTTTTGAAACTTGAATGATATGTGATATTCATTACATTATTTGGGAATAGATTTTATTCTTTCTTTTCAATTATTGGGTGGGGATCGAGTAACATTGAGGAATGATAGCTTAATTCTGCAAGCAAGCTGTGTATTTTTTAAATGTTGTGGTCATTTTTTATTTATTTATATTTTTGAATCCTAAGCATGATAATGATATTCATTATTTTATTTCTAGGTAAATGACACTTTATTCTTATAGCGTTTCTTTGTTTTTTTTTTTTCTTGGAACAATTATTTTAAAAGTTTTTATGTTAAATTGACATTTTTATTCTTAAATAAGGCAAAACATGTATTATTTTAAGCTAATCTTATAATAAGATCAAGATTGACGTCTGAAATGGAATTTCAATCTAAGCAACGGTGATACCATTAAATCGTAATCGGTGAATTGGAATGACTACTAATATTAATGTTTGGTTGTGTATGATTTTATAATGGGAACGAATGTTTTAAAAATATAAAAATAAAAAATCAAAGCAATTGATCATAATATAATGACATGCTAAGTAGTAATAACAAAAAAATAAAAAAAATCTAAAACCATTAAATCTAAACCTAAAAATTAATTACTAATATGATGAAATGATATCCATTTTTAAACGTTTTTAATTGAAGGAGTAATCAAATCTCATAGTTTATTTTAAAAAGTTATCAACCAAACACTAAATATAATTTGATACCCATTCTTTGTGTGTAAACCTATAAACCATACTAACTATGATATTGATTCTCATTCTTAGTGTGTAAACTCATGAACCAAATACACCCTTTATTCTTTCTTTTTCCTTTTTTTTTTTTTTTTTTTTTTTTTTTTTTTTTTTTTTTTAATTATTGGGTGGGGCATTCAAGTTTTAAGGCTAATGTAGAACATTGAGGAGGAAGGATAGCTAAATTCTGCAAGGCGATGTATGAAATCATTACAAGAATCTAGGAAAAGTGACTGAAATATGAAAAACAAATATATATTTCCAAAATTATGACGCTGTTGAAAGTTAGATAAAAAATGAAAAGACATTTGAGAAATGTGTTTGATGTCAGAACTGGTCAAACACAAACACAAGTGAGTTTGTGTGTGTGTGTATACTTTTTTTTTTTTTTTTTTTTTTTTTTTTTTTTTCGTCGACGGGAGCTCGGTGAGAAAGAAGAAGTGGCTGGGTATTTCGAGAAGATGATGACGGAGGTGCTGAGAAGCAGGAGTATGGATGTAAATGAGCAGAGTCGCTCGCAATCGAGCTCGAGCCGAACTCGAGCGGCTTGTTTACTTATCGAGCTCGAGCCGAGCTCACATATCCTATGCTCGTGGCTCGACGAGCCTTATAATAATAATATAAATAATAATAATAATAATAATAATATAATAATAATAATAATAATAATAATAATAATAATAATAATAATATATAAAATAAAAATATTACTCCCTTCTAGGGCTTACCCTACTCCACTACTCGCGCAGTCCTACCCCCGTTCCACCCAAGCCCTAACTCTAGAGTCTAAAAGACGATGACCCGGAGACGAGATACGGAGACACCGGAAGACTGTCGTCGGACGTCGACGACCCTTGTCTCCGGTCTCCACGATGACGATCTCCACGATGACGAACTGACGAAGCTGCTTCAGTGTTGCCCGATAGTCGACTAGTCGAGACCGGATGGAGCTGCTGCCGACTAACGGACGAAGCTACGCGGATTCCCATCGAACCCAAACCCGAGCTCAAGCTCGAACAATCGAGCTGCTCGCCGAGAGCTCGAGTTGTTTGAAAATTGTCGAGCTCGAGCATCAATTGTCGAGCTCAGCCTTCCTTAATGAGCTCAGCTCGACTCGTTTACACCCCTAAGCAGAAGAATCTGCAGAAGAAGTTTCTAGAAGCTATAGAGTGGTGCGAGAATGAGAGAATGGCGAGAGAAGAAGCATGGAAGAAACAAGAAATGGAGAGGCTAAAGAGATAACAAGAATCCCTAGCCAAAGAGCGTGCCATTGTAGAAGCAAAAGACGTCTTCGTCATCGCTTTTCTGCAAAAAATCTCAAACGAATCCTCGTACCTCAAAAACCTCAGGTCAAGGAGTTCCCGACAAAGGGGAATGGCTCCAGATGGCCTAAACAAGAAGTTGAAGTTTTGATCCAAATCAGAACAAATCTGGACCTGCAACACCATGACAGTGGAACAAAAGGCCCCTTGTGGGCAGACATCTCAGCTGAGATGAAGAAGCTTGGATATGACAAGAACGCCAAAAGGTGCAAGGAGAAATGGGAGAACATAAACAAGTATTAAAAGACAGCAATAAGAGAAGGCCAGAGGACTCAAAAACCACATTCTGGACTCCCTCTATCAAACTAAGTCTAGGAAAGTCGAGCTAAGTCCCACCTCAAATCTTTCAGGAAAGTCAAGCTAAGTCCCACCTCATATCTTTCCAACTTCAACCCCGAGGAAATGTTACTGCAAATCATGACCCAAAACCAACACCAACAAGGACAGGAAAGATCAAATGCCCATCAGTCCCAAGAACACGATGAAGATAGCAAAGAAAATTAAAAAAAAAAAAAAGAAAAGAAAGCACAAACACACTTGCGTTTGTGTGTTTGACCCGTCCTCACATCAAACACATTTCTCAAATGTCTTTTTCATATTCATTAAAAATACATATTTGTTTGTTCATATTTAGTCATTTCCCCCAAGAATCTAATGCTCCAATAAATCCATGACAAAATTTCCGATCGCTGAAACCCTAACCCCTATTTCCTACTCGTCTGAATGTTAGATAGATCACTTCACTTCACTGAGGATTGATCTCCACACTCCAGCTCTGCAACCAATTTCTCAAAGAATCCTCTGGTAACAGAAGTGAGATTGCAGAGCTTCCGGCGAAAATCATGGAATTCCTCGAAAGGCTTCGCCACCGACAGGTAATCTTCCACCTCTTTCTCCGCACAGTGGTGGAGCTTCTCCAGTACGCCCTCCGCCTCGCCTTGCGAGTACTCGAAAAGCTGCTTCCTCGCCCTCTCCTCCCCTCCTCCTCCTCCGGCAGGTAGTAGCCGTACGCATAGGTCCACTTCAACACGCGCCGGCATCCACTATCTGCTCCACGCCTCCACCACAAACTTCACCTGCGAAAGCGGTTCGCTCTGAATTTCGCTTAACTTCTTAATCCCCTCCCCTCGCCACCGCCGCAAATCCTCCACCGCCTTCTTCCTCGACCTCTCGTTCCCATCCCAACGCTCGTAGTAATGCATGTACTTCTCCCACGTCTTCTTCGCCTTCTCCCGCCTCGTCTCCTCATCCTTATCCTCCTTCTCCCTCTTGTACCGGTTGCAGTCGTGTCGCCCCCACTGGCCCAGGCACAGCCAACAAAACTCGTAACTACATAAATAAATATTAATTAGAACAATTTATTAATAAACTATTATTCATTATTTATTAGCGAATAGAACTTTCAGCAAACTACTAGTGCTCAGTAACAAAAAAAAAACAAAAGTTAACACTCATAATCATTAACAAATAAAATTAGAGCTAGATTAATAAAAAAATAAGAAACAGATGAGAGCTCGATTTATAAAGAAACAGCTTGAACAGTGGGGGTTTGTTATTAGTCCTATCTATTCATTATTTATGTGTCAAATTATTGCTCTGATATACAAAAAAAAAATATAAAAAATTACTCAAAATAATTTTTGATAAGTTTTTTAAGAAAGTCTTGTATATAATTAGCAGTTAATGATCAAACAAAGTCTTGTATATAATTAGCAGTTAATTGATCAAACACTTACAAGCAAGGTGAGATGCAAGTCATGTGCATGCATCCAAGGTTTTTCTCGATTGGGCGTTTACACTTGGGACAGAGTTTGGAATGCGAAAGAATCCCAATTTGCGTTTCGGCGTCGGAGACGTTTTTGATCATCCACTTGGCTACGGTGTCGCAGTCCACCGGCGGTGATTGTCCTCCGAGCAGTTCCAGCAAAAAGTGTGCGAGCATTCGCACACGACGTCGTAGTAATCGGCGTTCCAGGTATCGAATTTAACGGCGAAAATCGCAACCGGGCCCCGGGCACCATTTGATCATCCGGTTTTGCTCCACGTAAGACCTGAGGAGATAGCGCCGGTACTTGGTTATGTCTTCCTCATCGGCGACTGATTCGAGCGTCTCCGCCAGTACGGCGGCGTTGCAGCCGGCCCAGGGGCAGCGGAGCTTGAAGAGCAACCCGGCCGTCCTTGATCAACGATTGAATCCACGATTTGAAACACGCGACGCAGAAAGCGTGGCCGCAGCCGCAAGAGGCGGCGGTGCTTTCGGAGAGGGGGATACTCGTCGCCGCAGATTTCGCACCGGAAATTCTCGCGCTCGGAGAATCGGATCGGGGAAGTTTGGCTCTCCGGCAACAACCCCGCCGCTTTCCGGACCTTTTCCTCATCCGCGAACCATTCCTCCGGCACCTTGCTCACGCGCCAACTGTTCGCGAGTAGCAAAACGCAGCGTCCCCTCTACGCAGCGAAAGTGTAGTAGAGACTTTGTTAATGTCGTCTTCGAGGAGTACGCGAATGTCTTCCTCCTTCAAGATACTTACTCGGCTTTCCGGTAAAAGAATCCTCGCCGCCGTCTTCGTCGGAAACCCTCATAATTCTATGTTGAATCTCCATCATCTACGTCGGAATCCTCATAATCTATGTTGAAATCTCCATCATCTACGTCGGAGAAAGCCATATCGAATTAACTTGCTGATGCCGAAACCTTCGATGGCGGCGGCTTTATAATTTGACTCCGACTGATAATCTAGGAATCCCAAATTTGATTTTCTTGTGTATTACGTTAAGGATTCCGGAATTACTAGAATTCTATGGAGAAGGAAAATAAGGAGGATATTCATAGAATCATAGTACGGTGGAGACTCTTCATTTTATATTTACATCATCAAAAAATAATGAAAGAGTCAAATAAATTATCCTACTCATCGTCAGAATAAAATTCGTCACTATTCACTAAACGGGGAAAATTGGTACAATTAGATAACTTTATAAAGTTTTATTTTAATAAAATTTCACTTTTGATCCATTGACTATTGTACATGTATCAATTTTTTATCCTTAACTATTATTATTTTTAAATTAGGTGCATGACTATGTAATTTGTATCACATTTGATCATGTTATCCAATTTTCTAGCTAAGTTTTCGACGAACTATTCCTGAAATTTCAACGAGAAAAATAAATTTTCTGACAATAATTGGCGAAAATACTCTTTTAATTAGAACATATTATTTTTCTCGTTGAAATTCCGACAATAGTTGGCTGGAAAATTGGATGGCGGGACTAAATGTGATAGAAATTAACATAGTCATGCACCTAATTTGAAAATATAAATAGTCAAGGATCAAATGTGATATAATTTACATAGTCATGCACCTAATATGAAAAATATTAATAATCTATAGGATAAAATGTGATACAATTACATAGTCATGCACCTAATTTAAAAATATTAATAATCAAAGATTAAATGTGATACAAATTACATAGTCATGCACCAAATTTGAAAATATTAATATTCAAGGACCAAATTTGATACATGTACAATAGTCAAGGGACTAAAAGTGATATTTTGTCTTTTATTTACTTGAGTACTATGGACTCAGTATTACAAGCTAGGATAGTATCTGTTCAATATATTTTCCCAAAGAAAAGACATAGGTGTCAACTGGAGCACGAGATACTTTTTTTTTTTTTTTTTTTGAACCGAGCACAAGGTACTTGGCATAAATAGTTAATTTCAAAATGATTTTTGATAGTTGATATTTATTAATTTCTATTTTTTATTTTCAATTGGACAATTAATCGTCTTTTAATTATTGAAATGCTGATATTTATCAATTTTAACATCGACTTTCAATTTGACTATAAATTGTTTATTGACTATTAATTTTGTTCTAAATTTATTCATCCAATTAAATATTCTATTTAGTAAACATTAAATTTAAGGTTAATAATGTAAAAAATTAGCTAGCAGAATTGCCTCTCCAAATCTACATATTTAAAGGCCATCGAACAAATAAATATAATCGCTTAGAGCAACCTCAATTGTGGTGATTTTTTATGCATATGTTTTTGCAAGTCAAGTAGGAAAGAGGAGATAGAGAAAAGAGAGAGAGAGAGAGAGAAAAAAAAAACAATTATGACAAAGAAAAAAAGAGCACTCAGTGACCGGCCAGTTGGCGTGTGCAGTGAGCAAAATGCGCAAATTGCGTGTATTTTTCTTCATTTCTGGGGCCTACAAAGCACAAATTGCGCGTATTTCCTTCATTTTCTGGCCTACAAAGCGCAAATTGCACGTATTTCCTTCATTTCTGGGGCCTACAAAGCGCAAATTGCACGTATTTCCTTCATTTCTTAGGGCCTACAAAGCGCAAATTGTGCAAATTGCACATATTTCCTTCATTTCTGGGCCTACAAAGAACTTGAATTTGCAAAAGGAAAAAAAAAACCCTCCCTCCTATTAGCACACAAATTTACTCCAAGTTTTTTATCTAAAAATCACCCTAAAAAAAGAGTTTAATTTCATTTGTAGTCCTAGATTTATAGGTGAGAGTTCAATTTTAAGTCATTTTTCTATCAGAACATCCCCATTTGGTCCTAGTATTATTGTGGTATGACCATTTTTTTTTATATCCATCAACAAGATCGTTGAAATGCCATTAAATACAATGACATTGTGATCTTTTTAATACATAGTGTGTTGACCCATTATATTTTTATATTTTTTTTTTTGAAAAAAAAATTAATAATTGAAGATCAAAATGTCATTATATTTAACGATATTTAAATTGTTATATTGATCGATGACAAAAAATGGTCATGCCACAATAATAATAGTGACTAAAAGAGGATGTTTTGAAAAAAAAAAAAAACAAAAGTGGACTGACACCATAAATGCATGACCAAAAAAGAAATTAACTAAAAAAAACACTAATGTGTTTTTTTTTTTTTTTTTTGAAGGATAAGTGGTACTTTCATTAGAAAAAAGCCGCAATAATGTCAAGAGGGATTAAATCCCAGTACATAGCAGTATGATACTGAAAAGCTGTAGATGCTAAAGTATGTCTAAATAATTGTTTGATCTAGGAATAAAATTAAAAGAGCAAAAAACAAACGTAGATGCAGCTGCTAGGCAGCTATCAGTGACATAACCAACGTACGACCGGAACACTGATGGTGTTGAAGTGAGATAATGCTGTAATGTGAGGCAATCCGTATAAATCTTTACAGACTCCTCACCCCGATTCTTTAGCCATGACAAAACTTCTTTGCATGCAATTGCCTCGGCCATGAGCGGTGAAAACAATTCTGAAGGGGTATACTGAACGCAGCAATATATTCTTTGTTTGCACCGAGGAGGATTGCACCTGTCGTTGCTTGGCCTGATTTGTGGAGATAGCTTGCGTCGAAGCGGCAGACCTTTGGCTGCAGGATGGTTATGGCAGGCGGCAGAGTGGCGGACTGCCCGTGCAGCGCTGGTGGCGTCTCGGTTGGGGCGACAGACTGGTGTACCGGTGCCGTTGCTACGGTGTCCTGTGATGGGCTTGCTGCCATGCTTGCATGGTTGCGGTGGCTGCCGCAATCCGACTCCTAGGGCGTGGAAGCCAGGCATCCTACACCGCTCCATTCCTGCTCGCCATATGTGATATAGTATCACTGTTGCATATAATATTCCATTAGAGTCAAGAACATCTAGAAGGTCACCAAACCAATCATGAAAAATGTTTGTCACAGAATTGGGTATTGGAAGGTTAGATATCCCCCAAATGGCTTTTGCATAACACACAACACCAATGCATGCATAGTATTTTTCGTGAAATATTCCACACATAGGGCACTTTGGATCCACACCCACTCTCTTTATAAGCAAATTTGTAGTAGTTGGGAGGATATCACTAATAGCTCTCCAAAGGAGCGTCTTCCGGGGGGGGGGGGGGAGGGGGGTGTGGATTTTGAGTTTCCATAAAAGTCAGCCATTTATTGAAAGCCCCATCCCTATCTTTATAATTTCCCACAATACGCCTATATCCATTTTTAACTGAATACATTCCTTTCTGGTCTCCGTGCTAATACCAATTATCATCATAATAAGGGGAGATAGGTATTCTCATAATATTTGTGACATCAGTGGGTTGGAATAAATCAGTTAGAATGGAATGATCCCATTAACCAGTTTCTTAATCATCAATCCTACCACCTTGCTCATGCCAACTGCATAGGCATCTCAGTTTGTATCATTGGTTCCTGGTCGTCCTATATCCATGGATGATCCCATATGAGCGTATCCTTTCCATTCCCAATCCTACGTCTCACACCACTACAAATTAGACATTTGGCTGCCATTATACTGCGCCAACAGAAACTGGGGTTATTTCCCATTTGGGCATCAAAAAATGAATCCTTGGGATAGTACCTTGCTTTATATACTCGGGCTACCAATGACTCAGGTTTAGTAAGCATCCTCCATCCCTGCTTACCTAGCATAGCTAGGTTGAAGGCACACAAGTTCTTTGAAACCCAGGCATCCATGCTTCTTTGAGATACATAATTTATCCCAAGCCTTCCAGTGTATTCCGGGTTCAGTTTCCCGTTCCCCACCAGTAGCGGTTCATGGTACGCTCAATAGCTGTGCTGACGATATAGGCAACAGAAAAACACTCATTGAAAAGTAGGCATAGATTGTGCTACACTCTTCAACAAGATCTCCTTGTCAGCCTGTGATAAAAGCTTCTTACTCCATGATCCAATTCTTTGCCTGATTTTATCTTCAATATATGAGAAAACCGCCCTCTTATTTCTCCCTACAAACGATGGGGGCCCTAAATATTTTCCAAAGTTATGCGCCTGTCCCACCCCCCAGAATTTGAGCCACCTCCATTCTATCCATTATATCCATATTTCGGATGTAGCATATGCTTGACTTATGATAATTGACCACCTGCCCAGACAAGCTTTTATAGAGCCGTCAAAATGGGCTTAGCCCGCCAGCCCGCCTCTTTAAAAAAAAAAAGAAAAAAACATAATCCATTAATCCTAACTCCTAAATTCCTAATCGGCTAAGGGAACAATTCCTCAAGTCAAGAGACTCAAAACCCTAGCTACCGCAATTCCCCACAGGCCACAGCCAATCGCAATTCACGCACACTCCGCGTCTCCGCCGTCCGCACAGCCAGCCCGCACAAATCTGCCGACCAGCGACCACCGTCCAGTCCGCCCGGCGCCCGCACAGTCCGGCGTCCACCGCTCCACGCTCCAGCAGGCCAAGCGCCACTGCGCTAGCCCTTGTCCGCTGTCCGTCCGCCCGCACAACCCTGCCGACCAACGACCACCGTCCAGTCCGCCCGCACAATCCGGCGTCCACCGCTCCACGCTCCAGCCTCCAGTTAGCCACAGGTATTTTCTTTCGTTTTTTTTTCTTTTTCTTTTTTCTATTGGTGCTCGTGTGCTCACCAAATTAGGAGTTGTATTTTGCTTGAAAAAGTGCAAACACTTATTTGCACAAGAAATTGGTTGCATGGCTATGCTATTGCTAATGGTAAGTTATTATATTTGTTTATAAAATAATGAAAATATGAATTATTTGATATATTTAGGTAGTTATATTTTGGTGTATTGTAATTTATTATTTAATTCTCTATTATGTTGAATTTTAAGTAGATATTGAAGACAGTTCAAGTTCAACATCAAATTTGTCCTTTGAAGATTCAAATGTTGTTAATCTTGTTGATGACAATGATGAAAATGGAAGATGAAGATGTAGAAGATATGAATGTTTGAACTTTGAATGATGTAATTGACTTATGATTTATGAATTTATGAACTTATGTAGTTAAGTATTTATGTTTTGTAGTTTTAACTCTCTAGTCTCTATGACTCTATGAGACTATGAGTCTATTATGGTTGAATTTTTATGTTTTGGACTATTGGTGATTTGATTCTATGAACTAATTTATGTCGTTTTAAGTTTTAAACTAGTTTGGCTAGGCTAGATGTTAGGACTTAGGGACCACATCACAAAATTCACAAATTCACAATTCACACAATTCACACATTATTAATATTATATATATTATATATATATAATATAATTTATATATATTATATATATATATATAATAATATATATACTATATATATAATATATATATATTATATATATATATATATATTATATATATATGCGGGCTTGGCGGGGGCCCGCGGGGCGGGCTTGCCCCTCATCACCTATTAGAATCAACCACCACATGGTATAATTCAAAACAATCAGGAAAAAGACTTACGATTCAAACAGTCCAACACAAACCCACTGACATCCACCCCCACAATATCCCAAAAGTTTTGATAAAAACCTGGTTCATACTGTCAGGTCCAAGGGACTTATTCGGCCCCATTGAGAAAAGTGCTTCTTTAATCTCCGTGTCTGTAAAAGCCCTCATAAGACTCTCAATCTGCTCCCTAATCACTCGCGGTTGTAGAAAATCAAATTCCTCCTCCATCTCCACACTATTGGACTGAAAAAATATTCATGTAGTAGTCAAGAATTATAGAATTCTCCTCTCCCCTCGCCCCCCACTCACCTTCACCATTTTTCAACTTCACAATCCAATTCATCCGTCTTCTCGCTGATGCATACTTATGAACATACTTGGTATTAGAATCAGGATTGCGAAGCCAATGTTGTTTCACTCTTTGCCTCCAAAACGCATTTTCCTAATCCATCAATCAAGTCAACTCAACATCAACTGCCTCAGCCTACCTATTGGAACTTGTATCCCCTCAACCCTCAAAGCCCTCCAACTCTCTCTTAACCCCTCAATAAGTCTTTCCAAACTTTATTAAACCTATTCAACACCCCACCCCTTAACCTGATTCCCACAACGACGTAACCTCTCCTACAAATTGGCCCCAATGCACCCTCAACCAACCCCTTACAATCCTGCATCTAGTATTCCCGCCATTCTTGAACGAAAAGAACCCTTCCCCTGCCCCCTTCCCACATGTGCAAACACCATACAGAAGAGAGTTGAATGGTTTAGAAGCAACGTAGGACAATTAAACACCCATAACCACATTAAACCGTTCACACCAGCCTCCTCCGCTACAGCCCCGTTCAAGCTTTTCCTCTGCCCATTCCTTGTCCATCGCCCCTTATCCAAGTGACGGATAGCCTACCATAGATATTGAAAATGCCCGTGTATCTTGAAATCAATTAACCCACCTTAAAATTCTACTCTTTGATTTTTATACGGGACAATTTGTTCTTTTAATTAAATCAATTTGATCCAAACGCATAAATAAACGAAAATGAAAGCCATAAACAAAGTAAAAACACAGTAGGAATGTTACGCAGTTCGGAGCTCCTTCTCCTATGTCTGCAGGGCAACCCACGTCTTCCCAATCCACTAAGATGTTCACCACGGAGTATTACAAGAGATAACTACATGACTCACAGCCTTTACACTACAACTCTTCTTAAACACCTAATCAGGATCTGAACCGTGCAATGCCATAACCAATCTTGGTGTAGCACTTCAGCTGTCACAGGTACTGATTTGAAGTTTATAGATTTAAATCTCAAATATAATATAATCAATATTAGAGCAGTAATTTATAGGAAGCCTTGCGTATGGATTTAGGATTTCAGAATTGGCAACTTCCTCTTTCATTTCCCCTTCCTTTTGAATACTGTACGAATTCCCATTCACCAAGCCTTGATTTGTAGCTTTCATATTGCTTTGAATTCTTCTCAACCACATCTTTCTTTAACTTGAGATCTTCAGACTTGCTCTTTTGTCCAATTATTTTACCAATAAATCTCCACACACATTTAGCTGGTTCCAATAATACTTATTACCAAATCATACTAATTAACATACATATCAATAAAATAAACTAATAATTAGCCAATTCTAATGGTACTAATTTGTAACTTTACAATCTCCCCATTTGGCAATTTATTTGGTAAAACAATAGTAATTATACTTTGAAAAAAAACAGATATTTTATTAAAAAATATCCCATAGCATACGTACTGAACATATAGAGAAAAATAAATATGCAATTTTAATACTTTTAGGACCAAACCAAAGCTTAATCGTGTGTGGGATTTTATTTTGGAACCTTGGTTGATGTTGACTCCACAAACTTCATCCAATTAATAAATAGTGAATCATGCACGAAATAGTGTTGTATCAAACCATACCATATATGTCACGCTTTCCGTATGGTAATTTGAATTACTCCCCCTAACTAGGAGCTTTCCTTTCTTCATATGCATTCCAATTAAAATAAATTCATACCATGCAGTCAACATACCAAATTATACCAAGATATTCATACTTAATTCATTCATAGTCATACCAAAAATATTTATATAGTCATACCGAATTATTAATAGCATCCGAACCAAGGATTAACATCCATACCAAAGTATACCAAAAACCAAAAAACATACCAAACTTCCAACAAACATTCCCATACTCCCCCTTTCTCCAATACTCCCCCTTTGTTTATGCCAAATAAATGACAAACAAACTGGTGAACATCATTCTAGTGGATTGGATTAGCTTGCAGACGGGTGCCCGACTCAGATTCATCGCTCTCAGAAATAGAACCAGTGTCAGCGCCAGTAGTAGATGTAGTATATCGAATACGAGCATATATGGCCTCTATTCGGGCTATTTCTTCCAACTGAGCACCCAACAACTTTTCTAAGCCATTAATGGTAATTTGTTGAGATGCAACTGATGTGCGAATCTGAGGTATTGATGCTTGAAGAGTGAGGACAATTTGACGGCGATCCATGAGCGTCTGTGGTTCCTTGATCACTGCAGCTGGACGAGGATTAGGAGCAGAACCAGTGTCAGCGGATGAGGCAGGGGCAGACACAGGAGGCGTGGCAGTTGGTGCGCTGGGAGTGATCATGAGTGTAGCTCTATCATCATAGTGATCCTTATTTGTCAAACGATCATCAATTTTATAGACTGAGTCATTAGCAATCACCACCTCAACTGTGGGGCATCTTGAACCCGTGTTAACCTGTAGAAGTCTCCAAAATGAGCCTCCACAGGCAAAACGGTAGATGTACCCTTAGGTTCTCTATATGACGCACAAAATATGAGCAAGTGGCCAAGATGATTTCTCCAAAGATTGAGAGGGAGGCGGTTCCTGATCTTGTAGGAGAAGGGCAGCAAGCTGGGTCAGACACAAGATGGATGACGAACAGCCGACATCCAATTTGTTGAGGCAATCCGTAACAGTACAGAGTAGACGGTGAGCTAGGCTTTCAAGACCGGTGTTTGGCCAAGTGGACGATCTTGTTGTGAGTTAAAGCAGCGGCTAGGAGATTAGGACTCGGGTCAGGAGCAGCTTGATGATTTGGAGTACCCAAAAACTAGCGAATAAATCACGGCCGGCTTAAGGGATAACCATTTATCCGAATAAAAAAAACTTGTTGAAATCGCGGTGACCCTCCGGAGAAAGTATATCCAATGTTAAATTTGTGTAGAACTCGGCAGTGAGCCATCTGGAATACGGCCAACATGAACAAGTGACGCAAGCAGGTATTGATCTCGCAAAATAGGCACAATGTTGCATTTTTCTGTCAATTCCTCCACATTTGATGGAATTCTCCAGAATAAAATCCCTAGTAGCATGAACACTCCAGTCAGACATCAAATCTGGAGACAGTAAAATAGGGTGATATTTCTTCTTGGGTTGTTTCATCTTTGAGCCAGAGGGGACAGTAGCAGCGGCTGGTGCAGGGGCCGGACTTGGTACTGGGCTTGAAACTGATCTAGACCTTGTTATTCTGCGGTGGCAATGTGGGCCCTCTTTTTTATTGCTTGGAATCAGACAATTAGACAACATCCTCCAATGCTCCAATTTTTCTTTTCCCGGCTGTACCTGAAACAGTAATTTTTTCTTTTCCTTTTCGGGAAGATTTGCTCACGGGCACAGAGATGATATGGACAGTTTCATGAGATGTGGATACATGAATGAGAGCCTCTACTGTTGAAGATGGGACATGTAAAGTTATGGGGATAGAAAAAGCAGCACAAGTCATGGGAGACACAAATTGGTTGATATTTCGAATGGAGAATGGTGTGGTCACAGTATGCACAAAATACAAGATTTTCAGGCAATATATGTGAAGAATCATACGGATCACCTTGTAAAGGAAAGGAAGGGGCACTCATATCACTGGAGACAGACACAAACTGATTTGGCAAAGGAATGTTGAAATCTAACTTTCTAGAAGCTGAAGGATAATCATCTAAAGGTGAGGACACTACCGTATTTTCCGGAGATGGGGCATGCACATTCTCCTGTTGGGATGGAGGCAGTTTGGGTGAATCCTCCTGAATAGTCCACGGCTCGGCTGAGATGAAACGGGAGAGAGCTTTGATTTGCCTAGTTTCTTTGTCCGAAAGGCCTTCTAGGAGACTCTCATGTGTCTTAACCGTGGAAAGCACTCGATCGGTGTCATCAGACGTGAGGGGAGAATCAGCGTCAATAATGTGTCGAAGGAGTTCTAATCTTTCCCGATTTCGTGGTGAAGAATTGCAAAAGGATTATCTTCCTTCCATTGTTGAAGAGTTTTTCCAAAGGATCGCTCTACAGGATGAAGATGAAAGAGGAACGGTGGTGATGGGGTAAGAAGAGCCAAAAAAGAGAGCAATGAATTAATTTCGTATGATGTATGATGGTGAAGAGATGGTTCTCAAAAAAGGCGTGGAAAGTAGCGGAAAGATTTGACTAGGTGGTAAGACTAGAAAGTAGAGTTAATAATAGGATGAGCATTGTGGATGATAAAATCAGTATTTGAGTTTAAGATTTAATTTTGAGAATAGATTGAATATAAGAGGTCAAATGAGCCGTATAAGGAAACAAGAAAGCGAGAGGCGTTAATTTTTAGATAGCGGTTTGGGAAAACTTTAACGATATGTTTTGGTTTTAGCTGGTATTAAATATGGGGAGAGATAATATTATGGTTTAATTAAAGAGTCGAATGAGCCCTTTTGCAACAATGTTAAACAAACAGCCATGTTAAAAAAATAATTAATTGGAGTTTATTTGTAATACCTGGTGTGGAAGATTAAGTTGTGGGATTGCAAACCCCAAGGGCAGCTCTAAGCAGTTCAAATCTCGATTTGTCGAACGGCTTGGTGAATAGATCTGCAAGATTTTTATCTGTTGGAGTATATTCCAAAATCATTTCTTTCTCTTCGACTAGTTCACGAATAAAGTGGTGTCAAATGTCTATGTGTTTTGTCCTGGAGTCGATTCCTTTAATTTGGGAGTAGCCTTGGGCTACAAGCCGCGCTTTATTTCTACCGATGTTGCCAGCTGCATCGGTTTTGTTGCGATGATCCATTTGGTATCTACAACATTAACATTGTCAGGTTTAGGAATTAGAGACCATACCTTATTTCGTTCAAACTGCCCCAGTTCTTCTTGCATGGCCTTGATCCAGTGTTCGTCTGTTAGAGCTTCTTTGATATTCTTCAGTTCGATCTGTGAAGTATAACAAGAATATCCTGCTAATTGAAGGTAATCACTTTTCGGTTTACCTCTGGTTTTTACGCCGGAACTAGGGTCTCCAATTACGTTTTGTATTAGATGAGCTTTCTAGATGCGAGTAGGGATATCAATGTTACGTGATCAGTGTTAGATTCAGACTCAGACTCAGTTTCTTGCTCAGGTTGAGTTGACGTGGGAGATGGCATAGGAGACTCTGGATTAGGTTCAGGACAACTTGTGTCAGGTTCTGTCACTGGTCCAGGCTGTGACGTTGTGATAATATCGCTTGGTTGATCATCAATTACAACATTTGTGGACTCCATGATGGCTTTGGTAACTTTGTTGTAAACACGATATGCCCTGCTGTTCGTTGAATAGCTGAGGAAGATGCCTTCATCGCTTTTTGTTTCAAACTTTGCGACAGGGTTTTGATCCTTCAAGATAAAACAGCGTGATCCAAAAACATTAAAATATTTAATGTTTGGTTTCTTACCTTTCCATAATGTATACGGAGTCTGATTCGTGCCTGGACGTAGATAGACCCGGTTGATGATGTGACATGCAGTGTTCACAGCTTCTGCCAAAATTTTTGAGGTAATCCTTTGGCATTGAGCAGAACTCGTCTCATTTCTTGAACTGTGTGGTTTCTTCCGTTCAACAACTCCGTTTGTTGAGTGTTTTCGGTGCTGAGTATTTATGTGTGATTCCTGTTTGGTTGCATAAGGTATCGAACAGATTGTTGTCGAATTCTCGTCCGTGATCACTTCGGATTCGAATGATGGGCTCATTTCTTTCTTTTGGAGTTTTAATGCCAGGGTTTTGAAGGCTTCGAGGGTTTCAGACTTGTCCCTGAGAAAGAAAACCCAAGAAAACGAGATAATCATCTACATAGAACGAGTTATGTATTTCTTAACTCCAACATTCTTTCCGGTTTGAGTTGACAATGAGACCATGTGGATCAGTTTCAAGCAGTGACTTGTGTTTCTGGTGTGCTGAGCTGGATGAGAGGATTTGGTTTGCGTTTCCTGCTTGACATGCACCACATTATGGTTGGTTTGACTTTTAGTTTTAGGTAAGTCCAGTGACACCTTCAATCTTCATTAAGCTTGTTAAGAAGTTTGTAACTTAGATGTCCTAGTTTTCTGGTGTCCAAAGCTCAGTTTCATCGACATTGGTCCTGCACACATACATTGTTGTGAAATATAGCAATTATCGATTGACCTTTGTAACCTTCCATAACACATTGGTTTGTTGTTGTCTGACAACTGCATGTTTGTTTATTGGATGAAGCTCACAGTTCAGTTACTGAGTCAATAGATTGACTTATACTTATAAGAAAGTAATATGCATGAAGATACTATGACTTAGTAACTAATATATCTCAAAATAGTAATTTGCAGACCAACTACGATTTAACGTACCTTACCAGTGACTTGTCCATTTTAACCAGATCACCAGGTAACTCACTATTGCTTGTGTTAGTTACATAGAGATTATGCAATTTACTGTCAAGAAAAAATGACAGATGACACACACAACAAATAATCGAGTACCATATTATAATACTATACATCGAAACCATGTTACTTTTAGAGGAAAGACGAAAATAAGAGATAATAATAAATCATATATACACCAGATATAATTGAATTCTTTGTAAGAGGTTGAAATGAATACATAATAGATGATAATAATAGAAACATATCTCGAATATCTTTTACCTTGTAGAAGTATAGCTTCCGGTCTGGTATAGAAACACAGATACAAGACAATAATGACATACGAGTATAAAAAGGATTTATAATATGGGTTTGAGTATATCTTACAACCTAACGAATGCTGTGCTAGATTCTGACCTTGACCAGGGCCTGACGCTTATAACACAAAAAATCTTTGAAGTTGTTTCCTGTGAAACATAGACCAAACTTTGTAGAAGTCTTTCTCCAGACTCAAGGATCGTCAAAGAAACGTGGTAAAAAACATTTGGATGTTGGCGTTTGTAGTGTTCAGACTCAAGGATCTAGTCTGTACGAAAATATTGTTTCAGTTTTTCTTCTTTGGGCCAATGCCTCTTTAAGAAGCAGATCCCTAATCGGCTATTTGAGTTTGATACACTTCTTTGCAGTTGTTACAATACACTATTCACTAGTTAATCTACGATTTTCCTTTCCTTAGTGCTGTCCATTTGGGATACAATTTTAAACTCAATTTAAAAGATGATTCACGCTTGACTCTAAATCTTTCTGCAGAATTATACTCGCCCTCCGAGTCAGCACATCTTCGTGACACGGTCCAGGTAGTCGTATATGCAGTAAAGGCAACGAAATTACCATAAATTTCGTCTGGATCAATCCTTCCGTTTCACTGTCTGAGTCATCATCACTCCAATAACTGCTGACATAGACTTCTTGCGTCGAAGGTAGGTGGGGCACTCTGCTTGAACATGTTCGAAGCCATCACATTCATAGCATACTGATCCCTTTACTGTTTGGCTTCTCTTTGGACTGTCCTGGACGTGAACCAGAAGGCTTGAAAGGTTGACGATTCTGATTTAGAACTTGTTTTAGATGATGACGCTCCCTTTTGCATATTATTGTTGCGTGAACCTTTTGACACATGTTTCGAAAGTTTGAAAACTGTTTAGTCAGAAATACAATTGGATCATCACCTATTTCATCTAAATCAGGTGTAACAATTATTTTCTTCAGTGGTAAATGCTACTGTTTTTTTGTTTTTTGTTTTTTTTTTTTTTTTTTTTCGTGTGATCTGTTAAGATTATCTCATAGGTTCTTAGATTCCCCATTAGTTGTGTTACGGTCTTTTTCTCCAGTTGTCATGTTCCTGGATTGCTGTAACTTTCATCCGGAACCGAGGTGGTAGTGATCGTAGAATTTTTTTAACCAACTTTTCTTGAGTGAACGGTTCTCCGAGGAACATAGCTCGATTTGCTAGCTCTTGCACATGAGTGTGAAAGGTCACGATGGTTTCATCTTCATTCATCTTGAGTTCCTCGAATATGACTGTACCAGTTGCAGTTTTGATTGTTTTACCGACGATGTGCCTTCATAGGCCTCTAGTGCTTCCCATGAGCTTTAGCTGAATCATGGCCTGAAACAATAGGAAATTGACTTTCATGAATTAGCCCATAAATATCTAGTGCCTTATTGTTGTGTCCAGCACTCGTTTTCTCAGCTTGGGTCCATTCATTTTCAGGTTTCGTCAATCGAGTTTCATCCTCACTGAAACTGGCTTTGGTTGGATGATCCCAGCCTGTTACATGATACACCATACTGCTTCACCTTGTGCTTGAGATGAGTACGCGTGCGCACCTTCCAATATGCATAGTTGTCACTGACTAGCTGGGGAAGAGCTTTAGTATGCTCTAGATCTGAAACACTCAATACCCGTGAGATTGAACTTTAACAAAATCAATAAAATTACATACTGGAAATTGATCAGTGGACGGAGTACCAGACGGCAAGACTAATAACTTAAGTCTGGTGTCTGATAACAATTAATGCTGGTATCTTGAAATATTTACACTAGAAATATCAATATGATTTTAAATGTTACGAGACAATTTCGTATGTTTAATTAAAATCAATTTGATCAACGCATAAAAACGACATTGAAGCATAAACAAAGTAAAGACATAGAATTGGGTTACGCAGTATCGGAAGCTCCTAACATCCTACGATCTAGCAGGGCACTCCAACGTCTGCACCAATCCAAACTATGATGTTTCCACCATGGAGATTTACAAGAGGTAACATACAAATGGTCTCACAGACTTTACCAACTACAACTCTATCTTAACACCTAATCAATGACTGATCCGTGCTTGCCATAACCAATCTTATGGTGTAGCACTTCAGCTGTCACAGGTACTGATTTGAGTACAGATTTAAATCTCAAATATAATATAATCATATTAAAGCAGTAATATAGGAAGCTTGCATATGGATTTAGAATTTAGAATTGGCAACTTCCTCTTTCATTTTCCCTTCCTTTATATACTATACGAATTTCCCATTCCACCAAGCCTTGATTGTAGCTTTCATATGAATGAGACTTGAATTCTTCTCAACCACATTTTCTTTAACTTTGAGATCTTACAGACTTGCTCTTATTGATACCATATCTTACCAATAAAATCTCCACACAATTTATAGCTTGGTCATATACTAATTAAACAATCATATAAATTAACATTACATATCAATAAAATAAACTAATAAATTAGTCAATCTAATGTGTACTAATTTGTACATTACAGATATAGTAAGTAGACCACACGCCACCAAGGACTCATTAAACCCCTGCAACAAGCTTTCAGGATGTGGGTGTAACCCCCTCTTCTTTGACTGGGCCAACAGATCATTAAAATCCCTAATCACTACCCACGGGAGTGGTGACTAAGACTTTAAACTTTTCAGGGACTCCCAAGCCCCCCTCCTCAGGCTCCTCTATGGATAACCATAATACCCCGTTAGTCACCAATCCAGCTAATATAGGCAGTAAATAACAAGGTCAATATGATTCCTATAATATCCCCACAACGTAACCATGTCACTATACCTCCACAACATCGCCAATCCTCCACTCAACCCACCGGATCCACATCAAAGCTACCATCAAATCCTAGTTGTATCCTCAACCTCTCTACTTGAGCACGACTAATCTTCGTCTCCATAAAAAATACCATATTGGGCTTCTTATTGGCCACTAGGCCTGTGAGCTCGCGAACTATTCGTGAACTGCCCAAGCCACAACAAGTTCCAGCTAAGAGTACTCATTGATGCAAGCGAGCCTGGGACCAGTACCCATTGGAACAAATAACGATATAAACGACTTAATGCCTTAATTTGCCAAGCAAATTATTGTCTTTCAAAATAACGAAAATAATTTTTTTCCATTTAAAATTCGAACTTTTTATGGTAGTACGTAATGTTATATATTTATTTAATGTAATTTATGTAATGTAATTATTTTCTACATCTTTTAACATATACGTAGAAATGAATAAATATGAGAAAACATTTTTTTTAAAAAAAAAGTATTATTTACATTAAATATTTTTTATTTGAAAAAAAAATTAAGAGTTAATTAATTATTAATTACATGGAAAATTTATTTATTATTTAGGGTATTTATAATAGGTAAGTTCGGTATATATTCATGTGTATTTATTTACTGTATTATCCCCGTATAATATATCGTACTATGTCGGGAGAAAAATATATAAAATAGAATAATGCATTCTTGAGATGCATGCTGAAAAAAGTAAAAATGCATCCTTTGGTGTTGTTTTCCCTATGTTTGTATCCCAACAAAAAGTATCATATTTTTGTATTTCAAAAAAAAAATCTCAAACCCGTAAAAGCTCCCCTCTAACAATTCAAATGAAGAAATCAAGATAATCCCATCATTCTTGAGGAAATTGCAAGTTCATAAGTTTCGGAGGCTCTTGAGGAAACTTTGAAGATAGGGAAAGAAACTATCATCAAGAAGCACAAAATTTCCATCTGGGTACACCAAATTCTACTTGACTTTGGGCATTTCAATTCTCTATCGAGAAACAACAATATGTTCAAGATCTCCTAGATTGAATCATTGTTTTTTTTTTTTGTTTCTGGGGAGTGAATTCGGAGACAAGAGCAATTAAAAAGGTTACATGGTAGCCAAATAATTGGTAAGGTAATTGGTCAAGAACTTGGAAACATGAAAAATTGAAAGAATTGTATGGTATTAATCGGTATAGGAATCTAATTGTAAATTTTTTGAGTTTACTGTGCACTTTTGTGTGCATTGGTCGAACCATTATTCTTTAGGGTGAATTGGTATTGTAAGAAGTCAAGAAAATAATGAATAAAGTATAAATATGATATTTTAAAAAGTGAGGGAGTATTGTGGAATAAACTTAACCTTATATTCATTATTTCAAACACACAATATTCAAGTAAAATCACACTACACCAAATATGAAAAACTAGTAAATATATATAGATTTCAAACTATATATTATATATATAGAGAGAGAGATCAGAGAGAAGAGTGGTTTATTATTTAATTCCTGGTCTGCAATTCTTTCGGATCTCCCATCGGAGCCGGTGAGAGGGCTGATGTTTCCCATCTTAACCATGGAGCTTGCAAAATCAGCGAAGAACGATTGGAATCATGGTGTAGGTCTGAACAAGGGTCTTGGAAGAGTTCTGAGCAGCGTCGCTTGAGAAGAGGATTTGGTCGGATTGAAGGAGGCCTCTTCCGATGAGCAAGTTTTTGAAGTAGTGATTGTCGAACAAATCCGTGGAGTTCCGGTCGAGAGGGCGGTGTTGTTGCCTCGCCATTGGAGGGGCAGGTGGTTTGGAGCTCGGGAATGAGGGAGGCGTCCAAGGTGGGGTCCGGCGACCCGGTTTGCTGGAAGTTGGATAGTCTGTTGCTGAACACTGCGCACTTCGCTAAGCGATCGTATGGGCACCTGATCGGATCGGATCGGATCGGAGTTATATATATATATATATATATATATATATATATATATATATATGTGATCGGAGTTGATGATGGAGATTAGAGATTGAGAGAGAAATGAGAATGTTTACCCGATAAGGCTACCATGTCGGTGAGGTTTAGGCCGACGGCGAGGAATTTGGCGATGATTTGGTCGAGCGAATCGAAGGTCCGGGAAGTACAGAAGCATCAGCTGCTGTGAAATTGGCTGAAAATCCGTCCCTTCTTCCTAACAACACTCTCCATGTTGGCCCTCCGCTCTGTATTCATAGCTTATAGCTGTTAGCTGATTGAGTTAGTAAGTTTGACTAATTAATAACATTAATTACCAGAATTATGTGGTCTAATAGTGTCCGGATTGGACTTCCATTTGGAAGATTGTGAGTTCAAGCTTCAGTGAAGGCATTATTGGTTCTTTGTGTTTCAGTAAGTTGAGAAAGTATATAAACAGATACTATAATGTAATAGAGCCAGTAGCATTAAAAAAAATTAATATTAATTAATTGTAGAAAAACATTTGATAAATTAATTGTTTCTTGATAGTTAATCACATGTAAAATAACTTTCTCACAAAGCTAATCAAAAAAAATTATTTCAAACGACTTTTTGAATTTTAGTATTTTGAAGTAATAAATTATTACAAAAAAAAGTTAATTAATCAAATACTCATATTAATTGTTTAACTGTTAATAGTGATCAAATAAATCAAAATTGACTAATAGACTAATGTATTTAGTTATAAATAAAGCATGCATGCATTATTATATTGATGTGAATAGGGTAGGAATGAAGTGAAATTACTAAGAGAACAGAATCTCTGGCGCAATGGCCAATATGTCGGCGCAGGATACAACTCCGGTGCATGCACTCTCCACTGCACTCTTTATGGAGTCTATCACTTCAAATCCTCTTGCAGAGTTCAAATTTGGCACTGCAATTTCTCGCTTGTTGTACTGTTTCCGTCCAAAAGCACCGATCCATCGCACCCCTACAGTACGTGCACATATATACATCATGATACAACAAACATTATATTATTTTTAAACCAAAATATATCTAACTAAATCATCACACAATATAATTTATATATAATATTTTCTTACATTGACAAAGCAGTCGTGAAAATGAAGGCGAAGCAAGGAAGCTGCCATTCTCATCTCATTCTTGATGGCATTCTGAACCTCTTTCCGGATAACTTTGAAGAGATTAGGACACGAATTCGCGTAAAAACTAGTAGTTAACTGACCATTTGCTACTGCAAATAACATCACAACCGATACAACCCAACAACAATATGAACTACTATTCTTCATGATCAAAGCTAGCTTAATCCCAGAAACCCTAGCTAGTGTTGAATGTGGTGCATGCTAATTAAGCCACTAGAACTAACCCCAATTTATAATCTCGTTAACAAGCTAAGCATAAAATCCATTAAACGAACATATATAAAATAAATTATCTGTAGAATGTGCAGATAAAATAAAGGTTTTGTTTATTTTTTGAGGAGTGAATTGAAGAAGTAGTGCAGTAGTGATGTATGCATGCATGGCGGCTGAACTGAAACTTTTAGGGCAACTAAAAAAGATGAATAATAATAAAAATCTGCAGGCACTACACTTGGGCAATTCTGCTCCGAAAGTGATAAAATTATATGGTGGCTTCATATATAGTTGTCGTATTAGCCAAGTATTGAATTTATTTAGGAAGAGATATATATGTATAGTATGGTACATTCATGAACCTGCAGTATAGTATAGTTGCACACATTATATTCCACTTGATGATGAGTTGCGTACGTGATTAAATTAGTTGATCCAACACTGTTAGTGCTTAACTACGGTGATACCATTAGCTTGAATTAAGAGTCCTAAACTTTATTACAATTGATTTTTTGTGAGATCAGGGCGCTTCATGCATGTAAACAGGAAATATAATATACTAATTTTTTGGGTTAATTAGTATTACATTTTCACTAATATTTTTAAAGAAGATGTAATACTTATGAACTCGTAAAAAATTATTACATTTTCATTAGAAACTTTTATAAATATGAGATTCATTTCATGTGAGACGACACACAAGTTTTTGTGACTTTATTGCAAGTCCAATGCTTTCTTCATTCGCAAATTGATGTATAAATTTGTAGACTTTATGAAAATGGGGATTGCTACCAGTAAAAATTTTGTCAATGTTCTATTTTTAGGAGAATAGAATTTGGAGTTTGGTTATTTCTAACTTGGTTTCGTGATCTATACCATATAAAATATTGTCAATTCTCGATCATTTTTCTCTTAATTTATCTTACTTTATCTTCATTTGTGACGGTATACTGGAAAGTTGTACTTTGAAAAAATCTCTATTGATCTATATTGTGAAAGTCGTGAAAACAAATCTCACCGAAGAGAGAAGAAAACAGACAGACTTCAAAAATGAAAATTGAGAAATAGAAACCTAAAATCTTAGGTTAAATGTAAAAAGAAAAAATAATTAATTGGAATTATATATATTTTAGATTAGATTACATCTACCCGTGAACCATGGTCTCATATAAGCTATGTGAACTATACTATCAAATAAGTACTTTTAAATATATTAAAAATATACATTATATTTTTTTCAGGAAAGTATAATTATTTGAGTAACCTGAAAATATATTATTTTGTATAATACACATCCAACAAATACGAATAATGTTTTAATATCATTAAAATGTACTTTTTGTTTGATTACACAATATTGCGTAGACCATAGGTCCACAACAAAATTTGTCAATGTTATACGCGTGCACCAGGGTGCACAATGGCATTGTGCGCCCTGACCAAAAAACGACGTCGTTTTCAATCTATTCAGACTTTATATGTATTATGTTTTTTTAAGAGTTTATGTGTATTCTATTAATGAGATTACGGTATTATGTATTTATGTTAGATTATGTGTATTCTGTTATGAGTTTATTATTTTCTGTTATGAGTTTTATGTAATTGAAAACTGGAATTTTTTTTTTTTTCAATTTAACAGTAAAAAGGGAAACACTGATTTCTAATTTCTAAAAAAAAAAAAAAAAAAAAAAAAAAAAAAAAAAAAAAAAAAAAGGTCAAAACGATGTCGTTTTTGGCCAGGGCGCACCCAATGCATTGTGCGCCCCAGGTGACAGTAATAATTTGGCAAATTATCAGTGCATCCGTAATGCATCCCTGCATGGTGCATACAGATGCAAAAACGACGTCGTTTTGCATAAACGCGCGCCCTACTTTAAAAAAAAAAAATAATCAGTTTCGATTCACAGCAACAATATTATATTATTCATTTTTAGTTCATTCATTTTGGATTTTTTAGTTATGAAATTTTGGAAGTGTAGTTATGCAATTATGATGTGTAGTTATGAAGTTATTGATGTGTAGTTATGCAATTCTGGAGTTATAGTTATGCAATTCTAGAAGTGTAGTTATGCAATTCTGGAATTATAGTTATGCAATTCTAGAAATGTAGTTATGCAATTCTGAATGTATAGTTATGAAATTATGAAAGTGTAGTAAAAATTATGGATGTGTAGTTATGCAATTCTGAATTATTTTTTTTTTAAAAGTTAGACGTCAAAACGACGTCGTTTTTACATCTGTATGCACCATGTATGGATGCATGGTCCATACGGATGCACAACGCTCCGTATAATTTGCCATAATGTCATACTTAATAATGGGCTACTTCCGAGACATCTTTGTGGAGAACGACATTCCCAGAATCCTAGCTAGCAACACCAATCTCACCTATCTACGAAGATTCTTGGCGGTGGAAGGGGGACATACGAGGTATGTACTCTGTTAGACATGGTTATGAGTTGATCACGAATCCGCAGCAGCATGCCGATTGCCGATACACAACCCCACTTTTCCGTTTGGTCCAGACTCTGGAAGATTCCAGTGCCGCCCAAGGTGCGCATGTTTTTATGGCGTTGTATCCGCGGGATTGTGCCCGTTAAAGAGACACTGAAACTCCGACGGGTGTGGATTGGGGGTGGGTGTTCGTTGTGTGGGCACCCTTACGAGACTTTGGATCAGGTTCTGTGTGCGTGCATTGTTGCATGTAAATTGTGGGGCGAGGAGATTGGACTGACTGAAACCACCGTGCATGCGTGTCTGGAGACGGTCCTGGGAGCTAATGTAGCTGATCAAGCAATTCACTTAGCAGCGGCACTTTGGGTGTTATGGTCTGCACGTAATGCTTCCATCTGGCGGAATGAGGTGTGTTCACTCGACAAGTTACGCATGCAAGTCCAAACTTACCGTGACCTGTGGAAGAACATGTATCAACGTCCCAGAGCTACGGCACTTGTGGATACTTCTAATGATGTTTGGACTCCGCCTCCACCTTGGTGGCTCAAGTGCAATGTCGACGCGGCCCTCTTTGCCAACGGGGCAGGTTTTGGGGCAGTCATTCGCAATCATGACGGAAGCTTTATTGCAGCACGAAGTACAGTAAAGGAGGCCCTCACTTGGATAAAGAGCCGACGACTCAATAATGTTATTTTCGAAACAGACTGTTTAAATTTTTCAATTGCTTTTAATTCGCGATGTTTGGATTTTTCTTGTGTGGGTTTAATTGTAAAGCAATGTCAGTTGCTAGCTAGTGACATCGGGAACATCAAGGTTCACCATGTCAAGCGGTCAGCGAATCACGTGGCTCATGCCTTGGCACGGGTAACGGATTCTGGCTTTGTCCTAGGGTCGTGGGATGATTATCCTCCCCCTTGTATCTCCGTTTTGATTAATTAATATACGATTTTGTTTTGGCGTTCAAAAAAAATAATGGGCTACTTAATAAAGCATGAATAATTACCCAACGGTGACTAATTCTAACCCTTTTAGTCTTAGGTTGCAAAATCTATATTGGTGTGCGTATTGCAATGTGCAGATCATAGCTAAATAATCTATACTGGTGTGCGTATTGCAATGTGCAGATCATAGCTAAATAATCTGAAAATTGTTGAATTATGAAGATTCATTACATATATATAAATCATATGAATTTCAATACAAATTTCACTTGATACTTTGAAAGTGGTATGCTTGTACCATCCATAACTATATCATAATTATTTTCTTGACAAAGAGACTATACAATATATCAAAATCAGTTAATAATTACAGTAAATAATAACTTAATACAACTTGAGACTATATACATATTAATTTAAGTGCATATATATGGTGTGAGTTTGGTGAGTGGACCTAATTCCTTGCCCCTCAAAACAAAATGTTTTTTAAAGCCACATCCTTTTACAACTTCAGCTTAACAAATTAAAGGCATATCCTGCAGAATAAAATTCACTTAGTGGCCAAAGGATAAACAAGCACAGGTATCATAGTTGAGTCTGATTATGCTCTTACTCAGCATTTACCACAAACCAATCAAGTGGTGCCTTCTGCAGTTAGTTGAAAAAGAAGTACACAAACTGATGGGCTAGCCACCTAGCCTGCAGTGTATCTATTGGACATGTTTAATAAACACAAGTTGAAGACAAGGCAATATCCTCTGGTTCACTAATGATTTAAGGCTATGTTCACAACACTAACACAAAAGATCAAGAAATGTATACAATTGTAATGTTACTAACCATTGATTATCTCAAGCTTTTTCTTTTTTTGTGGTGATGAGGAAAACCTGCAGCCACTATCCGAGGATGTGCACTGGGTAAACCCTGCCTTGTAACCATAGCCGGCAAAAGATCACAAAGACGTAAACCAGCCTAGGTTGCCCATTGCTGACCGGCTCATACCAAGAAGGCTGGGATTCAAGCTCATGACCTTGTGGTTACAAGTTTGTATCCTTAGCCAACTTGGCAGGGGTTACCCCCTCTCAAGCTTTTTCTTGAATTTATGATTGACGGTGTATGCTGCCTCTCTTTGTAGTTTGTACCAGTGGCTGCTTCACATGTCCTGGAATTTGGCAGCCCCAATATCAAATAACACAGGGCCTCCATTAGGGATCATTCAGTACAATAGAATTCTGAGGATCACAAGCAAGTCACTTCAGGTATCCATAAAGGTGAACTGTAATCTTTCTAGATTGAACAAGTATAAGGATCGGGGTACAAGATATAAAGCAAATACATCTACTTCAAGTTCCATACTTCCTTCTCTTCTGATGCCTGCCAACAGAGAAAGAGCCAACATGATACTTTGAATTAGCAAGCTCAGGTGGAATGGCAGCCCCAGAAGATTTTAGGATTTCAACCAACTCCGGGAACAGTTTCTTATTTTCCTCGTTTATGAATACAATTGATGTACCTTCCTCTCCCATTCTAGATGCTCTTCCAATCTGATGGACATACTCTTTAATGGAATTTGGCATGTCAAACACTATTACTTGTTTTACACTCAAGAGATCAACTCCTCGACCCAACACTCCAGTGGCAACAATCACAGGCACATCTCCAACCAAAAATGACCTTAGAATTTCTCTCCTGTCCTTCATGGATTTCTCACCATGAATTGAAACAGCTTTCAGTCCAGTACTAATTGTTATTGCCTCAGAAAGGAGATCTGCCCCGAGTCTAGAACCCACAAATACTATAACTGGTGGCTTATAGTGCTGCTTGCTCGTCAAAACATCAAAAAGCTTTTGCTTCTTTTGTTTTGACTCCACCCAGATAGCAAGCTGCTTCACAGCTCCATTAGGCTTGTTCAGCTGCCCAACCGATATAACAGTTACATGTTTTGCCATTGAGCTAGCCATTTTCTCCACCTCTCTTGAAATCGTAGCAGAATACATCAATATCTGAGGTTGAGAAAGTGCCCTAAAAATCTGCATTACTTGCTCATGGAAGCCCCTTTGCAGCATACAATCTACTTCATCAATAACAAACATTGAAACACTATCTAATTCAATCTCACGTTTCGTCAGAAGATCAATGAGCCTTCCAGGAGTACCAACAATCAATGAAACCCCATGTTCAACACGATAGAGTTGTCGGGCCATTGCATCACCACCCACAACCAATGCAGTTTTGAAAGGCATACCTTTCCCTAGCACCTTAGCCTGTTCCTCTATCTGTATGCAGAGCTCCCTAGTGGGTGCAAGAACCATTGCTAATGGTTTCTGCTTCCTCTCAGAACAAGCTAGATTCAATTTCACAGTATTTGCAACAATAGGAATTAAAAATGACCCTGTTTTCCCAGAACCAGTCTCTGCCGAAACAAGCAAGCTCCGGCCCATTAAAGCAGCCGGGATGGCTTGCATTTGGACAGGAGTTGGCATTTCATATCCAGCAGCTTCCAAGTTATCAAGAAGCTTTTGAGGAACATCACACGAACCAAATGACATAATGGGAGGTGAAACAAGGTCACCCTTCACTACAATATTGAGTTTTCTCCGCAACAACTCAGCTTGATCACTAGCCAGAAATTTAGATTCAGATTTTTTATCATCGTCCCGAACATAATAACAATCATCAGTAGCTGGAAATCTTACTGGAGGCGGGCAGGGAGTTGGCTTTCGAGATTTTTCGATCCGGGATAAAAGAATCGTTTTACATTCAAGACTACAAATATCATCATCGGTTTCATCACATATATATTCACCATAACGACCACATATAACACATTTAGGTTCATCAGGTAGAGCTTCCCTCTGCTCCCAACTCCTCTTTTTCACTTCACTATCCGAATCTGAACCTAAAAAATGTAAATATTTTATAGGCAATTAATCATTTAATTTATTTTCGAAATTATACATGAGAAAATTAAATTAAAATGGTAAAAATTTACTGGAGTAAATCGCAAAGGAGAGAGTACCTGAGGGTTGATTGCTTTCGGTTGCTGCAACTATTGAGGTTTCCATAGCTTTGAAACTTCCAGATGAATGATTGAACACTTTTACTCACCTCAATGAAAACAAGTAATTATCATACAGAAAATTCAATGATTAATTGCATGGAAAATTCACGTAATTAGATGGCAAAGGATCGGAAGAATTTAGAAGACTGCTGGGGAACCACTGCTCCTGGAGTTCTCTCTTTGCCATCGTTTTTCAACAAATTTTACCCCGGTTTGGCTACTTGGGTCCAGGGACGGAGCCAAAATTTCCTTTGAGCGGGGGCGAAGAAGCTGTGCAAAGGTAAAATGAATTAAAAAAATGTTCAAATACAAAAAGTTGATTTTCTTTTTTTAAAAAAATTCCATAATTGAACCAAAAAAATATATAATCTAAACAGTCTAAAAAAAAATTTTCCAGGCAAACAAATAAACTTGATAAAAAAACATAAGCAAAAGCATAATTTCTGAAAATAAAACACTAGACAATCTCTAATCTTTACACTAGTTGACAAAATGATGTATTTCTTAATTCAATTTTATGGAAAGCTATATATTTTTTACCAATCAATTAACAAGCTATACTACAAAAATAAAAGACAAAACTACTAATAAAGCACTTTGAAAAGTTAATTAAATGACAAGTAAACAACTTCTAATAAAGAACAAAGAGTAAACCATACCAAAAAGATTGGAGAGATAGGTAGTTCAAGAACATGAATGTTTATTCATTTTATCTGGAAAGATTATTTTCAAAGAACACAACACGTTAGCTTGCAAATTTACTGATTCTTTGATAAAAACCAAAAAGTAAAAATAATAAAAATGATAGATGCTACAGCAGGGTCACCACATCACACTGGCCATAACAATTCATCAAAACTGCAAAAACGCATCAAGGAAAAATTCCCCCATTCCTTTAATTAAAGACTCAAATTCGAAGCAACATGATATAAACAGCATATCTTTGTTTGCTTTTATGAACAAAATAGCAATAAATGTATACAAATACAGACAATACTTTGGAATCCTAATTTCGTACTCAATTCGTATCATACACAGAGTTACAGTCTTAAGGTTTTGACTGAAAAAGTACAGAAATATACTATTCTTTACATAATCAAGATTCAATAAGCAAAAGTGGTACTGCAGATAGCACCACAAAACATCATAACCTCAACAGCAAAGCTTACAATTTTTCAGAAAATTGTTAACCATTATCAACAATGGCAATCTGGTTAAGCAGCCTTAATATTAACATACCCCTGCAGGTAACATACTGTTTATAATTTGACAATATACAAAGAAACAAGTAAATAATCTTACAATTGACACAACCTAACATTCTAGATTAATTCATCCTTTGTCGTGGTTTAATTTGACCTGCATTTTTTGGATGAATGACCGCCATAATGGACTGCACACATATATTCATATATTTACTGGCCGGAGTTCAATTTTTACAACAAGCTAGAAAGCTAAGGTTGCTTTTTGTGATAAATTTCTCATGTCTAAATGGGCAGTTCACACTTCACCGTGAAGCAGATTGAGACTTAGCTATTCTGCTATTCTTCTAATCCCTATTGTTATGAATAATTGGTTATAATATATACGGATATCAAATAGGTGTTACAGAATACACCACAGACAATATACATACAAATACAATACGAAAATACATTTTTTTTTTAAAAAAAAAAAAGGTTAGGGCTAACTAATTGAAATTTATCAATTATCATTTTTATGGAATTAGCCATTAGGGAAAAGTAATTAAGAGAATAAAGTTAAGAATAATGAAGATTGGTTCCACTACCTGAGGCTATAAATATATAATGGTGGACGAATGGTGAACGGACGGAGCCACGGAGGAGAATAGCCGGACGACGGTGGTCGGTGGAGGCGTGGAGTAATGGGCAGCGGATCTGCAAATCTTCGATGAAGAGTTCTGAAGGACTGATGGAGCTGCTGGCTGGGGCGTGGAGGCAGGAGCTGAGGAAGCAATGGAAAAGAAGACAGAGGAAAGAGGAGCAGAGCGTCGACTGGTTAGGAAGAAACAAGAAAGGAATTTAAAAAAAAAAAAAATTATATATATATACTAGTTTTTTTTATGTGTGAAATGTGTAAAAAATATTTATCCAGTATTAATACTTTATATTAAAATTTTAAATTTATTTATATTTTAGATATTTAAATTATTGTAAACAATAATAATAATAATAATAATAATATAAAATATTTTTATACATTTGATATATATATTTTAAGAAATAACTAACATATAATTTTATGTATTTTTTTTTTTGAGTCAGTAATCTCTAACTTTGCTTTGCTAATAATGCCGCGTTAAATTTGCTTAGATTCTTAAAACCTACATATTTAACCCAAGGAAAATGTTTTATTCCTCTCCATTATTTTACTTCGTGATGTGGCTTCCATTCATTAGGTACCCATAAATTAGTAACACATCAGTCACCACTAATCAAAATTTGCATTTAGTTACGAATTAGATGTTGTCATGTCATGAGAGATGGTTTGAGGAGGAAAATAGGAGGGTCTACCTTGCAAGGTAGACCCCAATCTAAAGATACACAATTTACATACTAAATTTTTACAAATTATCTTTTCAAAATTCACAATTTATGATGATCATGTATTATATTCACAAATTCTCAAAACTTATAAACATAATTTATATTCTAGATGTTCACAATTCAATTACTAAAAATACACAATTTAATACCAAGATCCACCTTGCAAGGTGGACCATTGTCCATGCATATACCAAAACAACATAATATATGGTTTGATAGTTAAGCAATGTCGTGATATTGCTATTGATATCGAGGACGTGTCTGTCCGTCATGTCAAGAAATCAGCGAATCAAGTAGTTCACGTGTTAACACGGACAATTCTACATTTGTCCTAAGATCGTGGAAGTCTGTACCTTTGACTTGTTTGTATTTTGCATTTGGTTGATTTTTAATATGATTCCGTTATTACCTTTCAAAAAATAAGAAAATTAGCACCTGCATCAAGTAAATACAAACCACTGGGCAAGATGGATGCAACAATGAACTCAGTTACTGAATCTTACAAATAGGGCATTCAGCATAATAAGAGACCATCAAGGAGATAATCAACAAATACAAGACTATTGAATGTCTGAAGAGGTTATCAGCTAAACATCAGAAAAGGTTGATTTAGTTTGTAGGCTTCATACAACAAATTAAAGCAGTACAATGTTCACTATTTCCAGTTTATTACATATCAATGTTTGTGCCAGGATACAGATTGCATAAAGCATCTACAAATCTAGCTAAAATATCCCTTCTACATAACACCAAAATAAAGTTGATAAATAACAAAACAGGACAGAAAAGACAAGATCTGATGTCACAAGATGAACAAAGCCATTTTTGTATTTGACTTTCCTGGTCAAAAGATGGATATGCACAATCAATGAAGAGGCTCCCATTAACACTGGACAGTTAGACAATGCACCCAGTAGAGAAGGCAGTTCTCTAATCATTCATTTCCAAATACATTATCAAGAATTTGTGGGTATCATCAACTAAAATGGAGAGGAATTTTCGGGGAAGAGACTTACATTAACATGGGACGTACCCACTGCCAATGCTCTTCGCTGATCATTCATTTCCCTCGGCCTCATTCTTGGGTTGCATCTGTGCATTAATGTCATCCTCTACCATATTAACATCTTCAGCAGCTACACTATATGATGCTTCAATTTTGGGTTTACTACCATCTTCCTTCACTTCAACATCATGCTGCTTGTGGCCTTCTTTTCCTTCCAAATCTCTATCTTCCTTTACTTCAATACCCTGCTGCTTGTTCACATCTTTCCTTTCTAAATCCTCATCTTCCTTCACTTCAATATTCTGCTGTTTGTTGACTTCTTTCCCTTCCAAATCCTCATCAATCTTCTCACTTTCACATTCTGCAGCAATTTCTTTGGTCTTAGCATCTTCACCAATCTCATGATTCCAATGTTCAGTTTCCATCATATCATTTTTCATTCTCCTAGATGATTTAATATCTTCATCAGTAGTGTCTAATTTCCCTTTCACATCAACTCCTATGTTCTCTGCAACCAATTCCAGGTTGTTATCCTCCATTGAATGAGCATCTCCATGACTTCCACTGTCATTTTCAGAATCATTCTCCACTACCTCCTCATTATCCTCTCCACTGTGATTATGCCTCTCAAGACTTTGCAATCTCCTCCTCAGATCACCCAACTCCCTTTCCATCAAGAACAGCCTCTCCTTCAGAATTAGGTTCTCTTCCTCTAGTTGAGCAATATGAGTATCCTGATCATCAACCCGATTTTCTAAAACATTATTGTATTCCCCACAGTTCGGATAAATCATCTCAAACCGGCTCAAGTCATGATCCAACCTTCGTTCCACCTCCACGTGTTCCTCGACATCACTCTCACTTGACCCTCCCTGATCTTCCTCATCATCTTCATGATGTTCGAGCTCCTGACCAGGGGACCTCAGTCTAATCAAACCCTTCATTGATCCATACCCATCCACTCCCCACTCCCTCTTTTGCCATATCCACCAAGACCTCTCTTGATGGAGAGAGGATGGGTGTTGGCAACACAGCTGGAGTCACAGGATAGGGTGAGACCAATGAAGCAATACCACCACTCTTCTTTGCCCTGATGAGAAAAGATGTTGTATTCCTTGGAGCAAAGGGCGCAGTCCTATTGTTACTATTATTATTACCATTATTATTGTAGTTATTGTAATTATGCATCTTCTTTTTGGGGAAAAAGTTCCTAGCTTTTAACCGGTTCTGCCATTGTAGTTCATTAAGAGTTGGAGGTTGATAACTGCCTGAAGCACGCACCAACCGGACCTCCATTCACACTGCCATTTCCAATTCCAACAGTACTACCCAACCATAAGAGACTTCTCTTTCCTTCTCCCTCCATCCATTCGGTTGTCCTTCTTACCCACTTTCTTCCCCTTCCAATTTTTCCGAGGTCCTAATGGCTTTGATTGATTCCCCGTCATAAACCCCTGATGCTTCATAGCATTGGGGTTGAACTGCAACTGTGACTGATCCACAATAGGCTGATGAGGCAGCTGCTGGCGGCCACATCCCGTATTTCCGGTTCATCATGGGAGGCTGTTGTATCTGTGAATTACAAAACCTTAGCTTTTGATAGTGACTACTATAAGCACAACTGACATCCATCATCATCATCTTAGGCTCAAAAGTATTACACATTGGAATAGCAAAGGAATTCGAATTTGAATCAATTATAATTACAGAGGATTACAACACACAACGTTCTGCGAATCATTACTCAGATAGTTGATTACCTGCTGCTGATGAGGGTAATGTTCATCATCTGCCCCTGACTCATACACATCATATGTTGTTGCTGCTGCTGTTGATTTCATCATCGACGCTGCTTGCTGTTCGTTCATCTTCTGAATTCCAAAAATTAAAGACAAATGTCAACTCACAAACTCAGATAATCAAAAACCACAGAGATTAGAAAAAGAAACAATCAAGCACTGATCAGATCAACAGACGAAGAAAATTTTTTTTTAAAAAAAAATTAAATAAATAACACCATAAAATCAACAACTTTACGTAGAAGCAAAATTAAAAACCTCTAAAAATCCGAAAAGTCCAGAGAGATTTTATGGAGTTCCTGCAGTTGATGTTACCGATTGAAACCAAAAAATTTAAAAATTAAAAATTAAAAACACCGAAAATTGCTTTCGTTAACTTTTGCCTCGGTTTTTTTTGAGTAGATTCGATTCCTTTGTTTGTCCTAGACAAAGATCAAAAATGAATTTTTATATTTATAATTATTTTGTGCGCACCGCTTTCTCTCTCTAGAATTCTCACTCAGCTTTTCTTATCTCGGCTCGTCCTTCCGGTAAACGAATTTGATCAGGGGCCGCACCAAGGCGGAGGTTATATAGGAGGAGAGGACGGGGGTTGACGGTCGAGATGTTGCTGGAGTAACGGACGGTTGAGATTAGGGACGCGTGTAGAAGAGTACGTGTCTTTGGGGAACGGACTAGGATTAGGTTTGAAGAAAGGAACGCGCCCTTGGAATTTGGATTAAATTACAAAAACACCCAAAACTCAAAAGCATTCTGAAAAATAGTAACGACGTCGTTTACGTCTGAAGTCTCCTGCCACCAATTTCTTTCCACGGGGGCTTCCGCTACACCGACACGGGAAGGATCATCCGAGGATCTAAAATTCCTTAAAATGTAGCCTCACAAAATAGAAATAAATTAAAAATTACTTTTTTGATAAAAAAAAAAAAAATTATAGATTCTCGAATCCTGATCTCATTTAAGGGACTCAAATTCTTTTCACTTAACCTTTTTTTTTTTTTTGTTGATGATGTGTTGTTCATCTTTAGTCGTTGAATTTAAAATTGATTAAATTTGATCTTTCCATTATAGAAAATATGATGCTTTTTTTTCACGTTATTAAAATATCTTTTAATCTTTCCGTTATTATTATAAATATGTCATGACCAAAAGTAAAATATACAATAGTTGAATATTAGCATTAAAAAGTTTATGTTTATACCATTCTCTAATTACTCTTAGCAGATTAGCAGGGCTCATGGAATAGTCACAACACTTTATCAATATATTTGATTCACAAAATAAAATTTGGAGGAATAAAAATCCTATTTCATCGAAACCGGTGCCAAGAATATAACTTTGTATTATGTTCATTATCTGGTATTCGGATTGTATTCCTAGAAAATAGAAATTATTGTTTCCAAAAACGTTGAATCTCCAAAATCTCAATGGGCCCCAATGTTCTGGTCTGACAAAACATCTAACATAAAAGTTAAATATTTGTTTTACTGCGCACAAGGACAATCGTTATGCTATAGACCCGTGTCCAACATACATTGTGGACATACTAACGATGTCATTAGTGACACTGTTATCTTCCACTTTTTTAAAAACAAAAAAAGAAAATTCAGACTGCTTCCTTATAGAACTATATGTTCATAACTTTATCACTATATGTTCATAATTTTTATCACTATATGTTCATAATTGTAACTTCATAATGTCAGCGTTTTGTGTTCATAACTCCATAATTGTAACATTATACTTCCATAACTGTATATTCATAATTCCGTAACTGTACATTCATAATTCAATAACTGTAAATTCCATAATTTTTGAAGCTCTATGTTCACAATTTTAGAGCTCTATGTTCATAATTTTATCACTATATGTTCGTATTGTAAGTTCATAATGTCAGAGCTCTGTGTTCATAATTCCATAACTATACATTCATAATTCTATAACTGTAGCATTCATAATTCCAAAACTGTACATTCATAATTTTCGAAACTCTATGTTCACAATTTTAGAGCTATATGTTCATAATTGTAAATTCATAATGTCAGAGCTTTGTGTTCATAATTTCATAACTTTACATTCATAATTACATAACTGTACATTCATAATTTCATAACTGTACATTCATAATGCCACAACGAATAACGCCGTTAAACTTGAATGTCGCGTTTTTTCCTGAAAACGACGTCGTTTTGGACTCGTGTCCACAATGCATTGTGAACACGAGTCCACAGCATAATTTGCGGCACAAGGAGTCCCCGGCTCTCTTTTGAGACGTTGCTCCCATACTGTCGTGGTCATACTCGATCATGGGTCATTGTTCCCAGACTTCACATTTGTGATCAACTGCTCATGCGGTCAGTATTCTACGGAGTAGTTATGTCATAGTGTTTGGTTGATTTAATGAATATGAATGCATTAAGTATTTAAAGTTAAAAAATCATATACCGAAATAAACCATTCATGATAACTCTGAAATAGCCCACATAAACAGCTTAATTGGTCATATATGAGTAAAGTTTGAAAAAAAATGACGAAGGATCAGGACTCTTTGTACACACTGAACAAGTTACATGATTTATATTTTCCTAAAAAGTATTGTCAGAACCCCAAAACATAGAAAGAGATATTCGAGGACAAAGTGGAAATAAAACATGTCGCCAATATAGAATCAAGTCCGAGTATAGTCATACACATTTAAGAAAGAGATATGATAGTATGGTTTTGCCTAAATAGTCTTAAGTCCTCATAACACAATAGCATTTTTGCATTAGGATGAAAATGTAATGATTGTCAATTGCTTAATTTAAAACGTCTTTTTTTTTTTTTTTTTTTTTTTTTTTTTTTTTTTTTTTGGGTTAGAAGTGCAACTGCTAACCATGTTGGGGCCTTTGGTAGGATTCAAATTTTTGTTTGGTTGAATTATGCCTCAAGTTTGATACAGTTCATTTATGTATATTTCTATTTTGACAAATTATATTATTGAAATAATATTTACCTTTTTTTTTCCTTAACGGAAAACATAACTTGTTAAAAATAGATATCATTTTTAAAAAAATTTCTAGATTAGAATATCAAGTGTAGAAGTATAATTTAAGACTTAAAACTATACATGTGTACCAATCATCTTATTGTCCATTAGTACAAAGTTGCTCTTTTATGTGGAAGGTTGGTAGGTTAGAGCCTTGATGGATGTTTTGTTTTTATTTAGATATGAAAATATAAATTATTGTTAAAATAGATTTATAAAGTAATTTTTCAATATTGACTAATAAACAAGTATGTCTCTTTTTTTTTTTTTTTTTTTTTAATGGTACTGGCTCTATTACATTGTAGTATCTGTTGAGTCAACAACTCTTTCATTAAGGCTCAATCTCATTACCTCCCACATGGGAGAGGTCACTACATGTCATTTGAGCACAAAGTGCTTGACAAATACGTATGTCTTTTTAAAAACTAAGAAACCTCAATTGAAATATAAACACTTATATTATTGTTTATGGAAAAAAAAATCAATTTGACCTCTATATTTTTATTAATTGGCTAATTTTTACTAAGGTTATTGTGTTGGTCAATACATCTTACGTTTTGCACATTTCTTAGGAAAGAATATGAGGTTTGTTCAAGAATTGACAAATCATGATTTTTAAAATGGTTAAATGTCAAATTTACCCCTATTTTAGATGGAAAGTTAATGACATTTGACAATATAGGCAAATTGAATGAGGTGTGCAAAACATGGGATGTAATTGACTAAAATATTAACATATAAGACAAAATTAGGCTATTAATGAAAAATATAGCGGAGAAATTGACATTTTTCTACTATTTTTCTTTTCTTTGTATGGTTTACAAACTTCTTTTAAGATTGAAATGCAATTAAAAGAGTTAGTAGCTTGAAATAGATAATACTTTCTAATGTAAACAAAAATTTGTTAAATAATCAAACTAGATGATTTAATAAAAAAAAGAGGAATAGAAAATCACTTCAAAATAATATGTTAAGTGGAGATCACATATTGATTATTTTCACAATGATGACGGATGAAATATCGGATATTGTGTGTAAAAATAAAATAAAATAATGCAATGAAAAACTTTTCAATCAAAGAATTTCAATGCATTCCTCTTATAATACACTCGATTTAATTTGACCTTTCTCATAGGCATACTAAACTTTCAAGATAACAGGTAAATATTCTTCTTTTTTTTTTTTTTTTTTTTGGTTGATGAAAGTAATATGCAATCACAAGTGGGTGCTACATTAGGTAAACTCTACTCTTGTGTAATAACCAACAAACCACATAGGATAGATAAATTACATTAGGAAGGCCCTATGCAGCAAGCTCGACCAAAAGAGTGTTGATAAGAGTCAACTCGTGAGTAAATATTCTATTTTGTGTAACGAATGGGTCATTGTTATTCACTATAAATTTACCAAATTTCTATTTCGCTGTTAATTAAGAATAAAATTGTTATAATTAAAGAAGATGAGGGTTATTCAAGAATGGGCAATTCATGATTATGAAAATGGTTAAATGTCACATTTAACCCCTATTTTAGATGGAAAGTTAATGACATTTGACAATATAGGCAAATTGAATGAGGTGTCAAAACATGGGATGTAGATGACTAAAAAAAAAAATTAGCCTATTGATGAAAAACATAGGGGGCATATTGACTTTTTTTTTTCTTTTTAATTTTTCTTTTCTTTGTATGGTTTACAAACTCCTTTGGGATTGAAACTTAATTGAAAACAACTATAGCTTAAAATAGGTAATACTTTTTGAGGCAAATGGAATCAATAAATCATCAATTTAGATGATATAACAAAAAAGAAAGAATGAAAATCATTTCAGACAATCTGACATAGAAACGGTCTCTCTAACAATTAAATGGGTGAAAATTAATACTTTATAAGTGGAAGGGAGATCAAATTTGATTATTTTAACAATACTGATGAAATATTGGATGCTGTGCGTAAAAAACAAAACAAAACAAACCAATGCAATGAAAAACTTTTCAATAAAAGAGTTCCAATTTATTCATCTCATTTACATTCTATTTAATTTGACCTTTCTTCACAAACATACCAAACTTTCAAGATAGCAGGTAGATATTCCATTTTTTCCTTGGTTGATGAACGTAACCCGCAATCACTATCGAGTGATACACTAAGTAAACTCCCATGCAAACCACACATGAGAGTAAATTACATTAAGAAATCCCTATGTAACAGGTTTGACCAAGATAATATTGGTAAGAGTCGACTCGTTAGTAAATATTTCATTCTTGTGTAACAAATGGGTAATTAACTAATTATTATTCACTATAAATGTACCAAATTTCATTTTGGTTGTTAATCAAGAATAAAATTAAGAAAAAATGGTTAAATAAGCCGATAAACTTTACACCAAAAGTCAACTAGGCACCTAAACTTTTAAAAAGTGCAAGTAAACCCTCAAACATGTCAAATTGAGATAATGGAGTCCAAGAACCGATAAATGACATATTATTACAAATAATTTTAATTAGGCATCAGTCCAACGACCTCATTTCAATTCAGGAGAAAATCCGAGACCGTCGCCGGTCGCCATCTGCCAGAGAAGGCGACCAATAGGTCCATTATCAGTGTAAATTGCTATAAATTCTTTAAACCTAAAATCAAAATTCTTTTACTTATAATTGCTAAAAGATGTAGCGCCAAATTTCAATAAAGCCACCAAGCCACATAAAGATGGAAATGAGCTGTCTCATCGACGAACAAAATCACTTGGTTTATGCGTAGAGAATATATATACATTGCTTTTGATAAAATTCTTCACAACTTTATAACATATTCCTCAGACCCTTTTATGATGTTACTTTTTGGTCCTTTCTACGTTCCTTTCCCAAACGGACATTTTTTATTTTTAATATATTAAAAACACATTATTTGTGAATTATCCTTACATTATTTAATACTCCTTAGTATACAAAATAATATATTTTCAGTACTAAATTAATGTATTTTACGTACACAAATAATGTACTCCTAATATATTAATTTTTTTTAAAAAATATTCTTAAATATTAAAAAAATAATGTCCATAGAATAATAATCGACAGAATTTGGAACCAAAAATTTGGTCCCAGTAGCATTTTCTTGTGCAAATAAAGTCACTTAAAACTGATGTAAAAAATACATCAAAATCATTTTAATGAACTATAGAACGACAGTTAAGGTTAGTGAAAAGCCTAGCTATTCAAACCAGTCAGCCCAAGAATATATACAGGGTGGTGGGGGGAAGCTCTCAGCTCTCTATTAATGTAGCACTCTCAAGACTAGTTAATTAAAATGTAATATCAATGTAGAAATGGTAACTTAGGATTCATCATCTGGCAAAGCCTCAAAGAGTGCATTCTACAAATTCAGAAAAACGGAACACCCTAAAAGCTCGAGAATGAGGCGTGTCCTACGTGTGAATCACACACCAGTGTTGGGATTATTCCCAGCAAGGATAAGAGAGATTTCCAGCCCTCGACTGAACGCTTGGTTGAACATAAGCCGGTTTGAAACGTTGAAACAAATGGGAACCAGGAGAGGAATGCAATGGGGATGAAGATGAGCATACCAATCCCAGCATCATATAACCGCGCAACAGAACGAACTGATTTCCACATTCCCATTTTCTTGACTAGAGGTTTCCATGCCACGGCAATCTGAAAAAAATTTAAACGTAATGATGTAAAAAAGAAGACTCAAACAGTATGGCACTACACCAAAATCCAATAGAGTCGCAAAAACAAAAATAGGAATAAAGATAGCATGCAGTATACCACTTTAGCTTTTCTAACAATCAATAAATTCCAGTCAATTTTCTGGGCACAATTATGTCATGTTCTTTTCAAGTGATCTTTATGAGGTTCATATCAGTTATTCTGTTTAAATCCATAGTCAAATCATGTCCACCATCACTCCACATGTTAAGTAAGTCCATCTAACTTATGGCAAGAATTCTTTAGAAAAGGCCCTAGGAAATTCTTTAAACTGTAACAAGGAGCTAACAATATGACTTTTTAAGATTTTCTTTATACATGTCACTGACAGAATAGCATTTTTAAGTCTCGCTTCAACTTACAGAAAGAATTCCCCATCCGGTGGGTATGAATGCCAAGATGCATGCAAATATATCCGGGATAGAAAGTTTAGTAATTGCAACAGCAGTGGCTACACCAGCTAGTGCAAGCAAAAAGGCCAGGCCTTGGATAAAGCGCAGCAGCAGCTGGAAATTAACCGATATTTTCTGGCTGAAAGTGAACACCTATAAAACCCCAACATAAAAAGAGATCAGTACAAAATTATCAATCCTCTATTAGCATGTATTTTATGAGATCAAATTTCTCAATTGTGTCTGACCTTAAAGAGGATCAAAAGCACTGCAAATACAATCCATGAAAAACCATACACCTAAAAAGCCAAGGCAAAAGATTGAGAAGTCAGTACAGAGTACCATTTAGACAAGGTAAGAAAGAAAAATAGAAGCTCTTAAAATTATACCGTCAAAGATGTATTATCTCCCTGTACATGTAGCTTGTAAACAATGCCATATTGAAATATAAAAAATCTTAAGCTAAGAATGGTCTCCATTAGCCTCCCCTCTAATGTTCGAATATGTGCCTGTTAAGATTAAAAGAAGATAAACATTAATAACTGAGGAGGGCAGGAGGCAGGAAGACATATCCATCTAGAAGCAAGATTTATACCAGTTCTTCATCCCACCAAGCTTCCCAACTTTCTTCTCCCTTAACTCCAATTCCACCTCTATAAAAAAGCCAATTTGTCCAATCTCTGAAGTCTTCTACAGTCCTACAAAGGACAAAAAAATTTGGTGAATTTTAGAATGGAACAAAGTATGAACTACAGTATTGTGATAGAGCATGAAAATAGACAACTCACTTCTGCCACTCAAATCCAGATGGATTAAACAAATATGGAGCAAAAAGCAAAGAAACAGCCAAGAACCAACTGCTAATAGTGAGAAGAATGTATGATATAGCCCCTTGGCTATAGCCATATGCAAGGTATACCACCAATAGAAGCACTATCTCCATTCTGAAAAAGAATAATTCAAAATAAGTACCTGCTTTCCCTGAAAAAGAATATTAAATGGGACACACACACACACACACAAACATATAGTCCATAATTCTCTGAAAGTATAGTATATGGAGAGAGAGAAGAGAGAGACCCCTTAGTAAAATGACTGCGGGCATAAAGCCTATAGTTCTCTGAAAATTTTATGTGTCGAACAACAAAGCCCCTACCAGTTGCTTGGTACTGTTGAAAACAATGAACGTTATATTTCATGAGTTGATATTCTAGACACAGAAACATGTGAAATTAGAGCATAATAGCAAATGTACCCTAGCTCCACCATGAAGGATAGTCCGACCAAAGTAATGTGTTCTTGTACCCAATGAGAAAGTGAAGAATACAGTGCATAGCTGAAACTGCATCGTTACAAAACTAACAATAGCCTGCAGTGATGGAATAAGAAGGTGCCAATTAAACAATATATTGTAATGAATAATTGAATATAGTATAATGAAACCAATCAATGAGCATTTAAAGAGAAGGAAAAGCACACATGAAAAAGGATCCACTATAGATTTTCATTCTTTCCCTGGGATCTTGAAAAAATGAATATGGAGTATGGCATATAAATACATTAATATGTTTTATTATTAAGTGTTCTTGCTCAATAACATTTTAGATAGTTTAGAAACACAAAGCACTCAGCACTGCATTTTCAGGAACATGTGAAAAAAAATGTGGGCATATGTGAAGTTGGCAGATACAAGGATCTGAGATAAAGAACTTGTTAAAGAGGTTACTGAACAAATGACTTGGACCATTAAATATTCTAGAGACTAGCTACTTCTTGCTTAAACGATATAACCATTGTATATCAACAGTTGAATAACTTACTTTCAGGAATCCTTGTTCCAAGATGAAACCCAAAATCATTGGAACTGCACTAAATATACCAATCTGAAAAAGAAACTGTGCATTGAGAGCGGCACTTAGTGCAGTATTTTGGAATATATCTGCTCTCTCTTGAATTGTTTCTCCAACTCCAGACAACGCCTGGGAGAAAAATTTTAAGAAATGGAAATCAGAATATCAAGAATTTAACTATTACAGTACAGCGATTGTATATTATTAACACTGTAGCTGAAAATGACAATGCAAAACCTATTTGTCTCAACATACCAAATAGGCTCTTCCATAGAGAAAAGCATAAGCACTCAGCATTGTTAACTGCATAAATGCCAAGGAATCATGAGATATTGTGGCCCATACTTGTTAATTATGTGGTGCCATAACTATAATGCGAAGCATAACAAACCCAACTCCGTTACTCATACAAGACGGTGAGATCTAACAATTGTATTTCACAGGTAAGCAAATAATGTACCATGGTACAGAAGTAGTATCCAACAGTTGTGAAGTAGAATGATAGCATTCTGAAGAAATCAAAGAGCTGACCAAGCCTGTAAACATCTCTACTAAGGACTTGTTCACCATTGCCACCTGCAACTTTTCCCTCAAACAAAGCAATCTGATTGAGTCCAACATCTCGTCCCTTCCCAACCTATATAACATCAATTAACAATCTATTAGCTGAGAAGTATCCATCAAAATGTACATCACTACATCCATCTTGTAGTACCTGAAAAGGAGCGATTAAATTACCTGGATGTATTCATGGTGAGTGATATTGCCCTGGCGCAAAGTTGAATTGAACCCTGCATTTTATTTGATTAAAGAAAAACAGCAAGCACTTCATTCCATTAATATCATGACATTTCTACATAAACACCAATCCTACATCATATCAATGCATAAAAGTAAAAAAAAAAAAAAGAGTTCAAAATCATAATGAAATTCTGCAAAAACTGAGAATAGGAGAGAGATGAGAACCTATTTGAATCAGAACAAATACATATGTCAATAGATCTTAACTTCATTTAGGAGTTAGGATATCTCTCCAAAGGAAATAGAGCTTCTAGCCTCTATAATAGGAATTGAAGACAATGCAACAATATAAAGTACAAAGAGCCCCTCTTAATGAGCAGCAAACATTTACCAGAAAATATATCTTCGCTAATATTAATAACGCGAGATGCTTTGCTGATACCACCCCTAGTTATATGGAATACTCTATCAAAGACATCCCGGATGACCATAATGCATACGAACCCTGATGATCATTCCAAAATGAGTCAGAACTCAGAATGAATTTATTTAGTTGCCGTTGAAACCACAAATATTAAAGATTAATCATTAATGTATACTTACTTCAAAGGATTTGCTAGGACACGTTGACCAAGAGTCACAAAGCTAGATTCCTGATTAGACATGAAGGATGCTAAAGAAGACACACTAAGATGCACAATGTTAAGAGTCAGATGCTTATTAACAAGAAGTATATAAAGGGGCATAATAATACCATAACATACCTCCCTGTAAAACACAATGCTCCCTAACACCAAGAATAGTAGCAGGACGAACTCCATGGTCCCGAAAAATTCTTCAAGAAGATTTCTCACCTTTAAAGCCTCCTCAAAGTAATTATCCTATAGAAAAGCAATAAATTCAAGAAATAAAATATTGAAAACGTTTAAATGAATTAAGGTCAAAATGTTTAGTGCAAATTATGCAAGAACTGTCTTATTTTTGCAAATTCTAAAAGGCAATTAAGAACAACTAGTTACCTGATTCATGTCAATAGTCTGTACTGCATTTCCACGTGTAAAAGATAACAGCATGATTTGATTTTCAGGTTTCCCTTCACCAAGCTTGGGATTTCCAGGCAATTTTATTGAATAGATTTCCTGTAATATATCTAAAAGCAATTATAACCATAGCAGTGATGCTTTTTTGAAACAACAATGATCGACTAATTTCTTATAATATCAAAATATAGTTTGGCTACACTAATAGGCTAATGGTTAGAAGACAAATGAAAAGAGGTGTGTACTGTTTTGACTAATTAGTAATTACACTGCAAAGGGTGACAAATCTTAGATGCTAAGTTCTCAGAACTTCTCTCTAACCATAATTTACATGCATCCCATGCAGCCACACAGCCTATATTTCATATCATTGGAAACAAACTAACAATGCATTTGGTATGGTGTAGAAGTGAAAGAATTGGCACATAGGGTTTATTTCCTTGTTGGTTAGAAAGTAAAAAGGATGGGAAGTATAACTGCCTGAGTAAGAAACATTCAACTGTCCATAAATTGAATTTAGAAGTGAAAGTAAACATGAGGGGTTGGAGATAACAATAACACAATTTTTAAAAAAATGAAAAACATGAAGGGGTTGGAGATATCTGGTACAACACAACCACACAGACAACTTTACATCAAGAGCAACAAAAGAAAACAAAGAGGTATGCATCCATCTAAAAAGCATAACTACCAATCCCACAACTAGGAACCCATATGCAAAGTTTAGCCAAACCCACATTAAACTGCAAGGCACATATTAACTACATGACTCATAAGTAGTAAGAACGATGGTTTTCAAAATGTCTCGTCAAAACAAGTTTTCAACACTGTCAAACAGTATAGCTTGGCATTATAAGTAATTGGTTTCCAAATTTCAATAGCTGCCCTATCATTGCCATTGGTGGTACGGCATCTAATGGAAGGAAATAACAATAAAAGGACAAACCTTATCTTTTCCATTGATGTCAGCCTTCACAAGTTTTGAGAAATATTCTTTGTTCACTTTTCCATCCTTTAGGGTCTCAACCTCATCAATAAAAGCAACTCGAAGTGCTTCATTTCTACAAGAAATGGGTCAAAGGGACAGAAACTCAGAATTACTGGATAAGGTCACTGCCTAGCACTATAGTGTAACAGAGTATTGCATTTGCACTTTTCAAACTATTTAATGTTTAAGCTTTGAGTAGATCATGCACTTATATTCAAACAAAGGAGAAGGCATATATCCACCTTTGCATTAGTATGCAATATCTGCAGCCTCAGGCTTTTGGTCCTCTTTCTGTTTTCCATATATTTGGCAGGTAACTACATAGGTAAATTTAAGATCTGCCTGAGCTCTTGCTTCTGGAGATAACTCGAAACCTTCAGTATCAGTTGCTGCACTCCCTAAAAGCCCAGCCTCGGAATCTAAAGATATACGTATTATAAATAAACTAGCAGAGTAATAGGTAAAAAATATAATAAACATAATCATCACAGATATCCAAACCTTCAGCTGCCATCCGTTCCAAATAGGCTTGAAGCATGAGGGCTTTCCTGTAGTACATCATTCCACGCACTGCAAAACCCAAAGAGTTCTGTAGTCAGCAACCAAATTAACAGAGGAAAGGAAAATAAAAAGAAAGTTCAAAAAATAAACAATATATTGTTTTAAATATGACAATATCATCCCTATAACATTCAGGTCCTTCCTCCTTAAAACTGACCAAATACAATGAGATGGATATTAAATCATGTTTGTACTTAGTAGAAAGAAAAGTTTAGATCTCCTTTAGTTTTATCATATAGAAAAACTTTATTAAAAATGAGTAAGCAATGAGGATTGGTGAAAGCTTCTTAATTACACAAGAAAATTATGGGAAAAAATAAGGATAATAAAAAAAAAAATTCATTTCACTGATGTTCTTTCATGATGAAAATAGTTGAATGTAGCATTAGATTGTAAGCAATTACATGATACAAGATAACAAAATGTCTGAGAGAATGCATACCAGTTCTAGCTAAAGTTTGTCCTCTGTATGAAGCCCAAAACGCAGTTCAAGAATATCACTATTACTAAGTTCTGATTCTGATATGTTTTCATCACGGCCAATCCGAGTAAGAAAGTTCCTCCACTCGTCTGCAGTCAACATTAATTTCTCTCTGATGAATTACAGACATGCTATAGAACACTAACAACAATAAAATCCTCAATAGTAGTAAAATCCACTAAAGCTCACCTAATAAATCTCTCAATTACAATGCCTAATTGAACCCTAGAGGCTTCAACAATAGAGAAAATCCAGCATATAATAATGGATCCCCTTTTAAAACCGTAAGGTTCGGTAGGGTTAAAGACATTGAAAATCAGGAACTTCAAAGGAAACAGGAAAAGCTAACATGAGTGCAGATGATCACAACGTGTTACATGAAGTTGATCTGGAATAAACGGAACAATCGAAATTTCGAAGGCTAATCATTACTCTTAACAGATTCAAAACACTTTTTTTTTTTTTTTTTTTTTTGTATAACCCATTCTTTTAGATCATGGAAAGCATCTTGACAATAATATTACACTATTGACTCCTTTATTACATCTATTCATGTATTGGGTGGCACCCCCTTGATACTTTGTTTTGATTTCCTTTATATGTCAATAAATAAATAACAAAGGTACACCCAAAGGTTCAACAATAGATATCCTCCAACATTAATCTACCATCCACAGAATAATTTTAATTAAGATGTTTAAAAATCAATGGTGGGTGGTAGAAACCCAGAAGTTTGGTCAGCTGGTTGTGATCCAGTGCTAGGGTGTGAAGTAATTAGGATAGTGTTTTTTTCTCTTTTTTTTTTCATTTTTTTTTTCAAGACAAAAAGCAAGTATTCATAATCAAGTAATCAACCTTGTAAGCTTATATAGTTTGGTTAGCATTTATTGTTTATATAACTTGGTGTAGTTTTTCGGTGGTACCCCCTTGGTCACATCAGATAAGATTAGTAGATACCTGGATATATCTTTTGGAGGTAAAATAAAGTTGAGATCCCATCTTCATTTTTTTTAAGGAGTTCAGACATACTGTACAAGACAGTCTCAGAGTAATATGGGGTGAAGACACTGCAAGCACATAAAAATAAAGTCTCCAAATTAGCTAAAGGATTTGAATCATGCCAGTAAGAAGCACGATATTATTACCTAAATGACAACATCTCACGGACAGGTTTTGCCTCTGGCATCTCCATAAAAAGAGAATTTGTGAAGAAATCTAGCCGGCGTTGAGCCTCAAGATTCTTAGGGATATTGGCAGCAGAGTCCTTGATAGTGAGAAGTGAATACAGTCTTCTGACTTGAGCCCTCTACATGTATTCCATGATCATGTCAGAGATAACTAGTGGGTTGGTGAGGGCATGCAACTGTGAAGATTGAAATAAAACCACATAGATGCATAAACATTGAAAAGAAAGATGCATAAAATAAACACACCAATTCAACATCTGTTGGCCACTTCAACTTCTGAAACAAGCGACCTTCATTCCTAGCTTTAGACAAGTCATTCCATATTTCCATGTGTTCCCTGAAAATAATCTCACATATTAAATCCAAAACACAGAAGGAATTAGAAAAACAGGGGTAAAAATTTAAGCGGTTGGTCTTGTGTGAGACCGTCTAAAGTGAAACAGACAATACTTTTTAGCAAAAATGTAATCCTTTTCTATGGTCAACAAGTATTACATTTTCATTGAAAGGTATTACTTGGCCCTTGAAATAACAAGTATTACACTTCCACTGAAAAGAATTATATTTTCACTAATACTTTTCAAGGACCAAGTAATACTTCTCAATAAAAATGTAATACTACGTACTTGTTAACCCGTAGATGATTATTAGATTCTCACTAAAAAGTATTACATATTTTTTTCTACATTAAAGAATGGTAACAAATAAAGAATTCCACTAACTTCTCTAGTAAATAACTATCATGTGTAATTAACATATCTTCATTACGAGTACACTAGACACTTTGATAATAAGAATTTTACACTGCAACTTTTAATCTTAGTCAAACCAGAAATAATGAATAACAATTTTAAAAAAATGTGTTTAAAAAGTATTAATTATGATTGTCAAACACGAACTTCTTTTAATTAGATTTAAATTGTATTTTTTAATTCTGCTAAGTTCAAAATAATTGTTATAGTTCTTAAGTTATGGAACTACATCCCAATGGAATAATCTTTAATAAATTAAATGCTTGGACAGATTATGATATTCAAAATATAATTTTAATGAGAAAAGAATTAGTCATCCAATATATCAACATATAGTTTGCAATAATATTTTTTCTTCATAATCAATGCTGGTCAATACTTGATGTCAAGATTTATTATCTTAAATAACTAATATACTATTAATTTATTATAAATGTTGGTTATGACTGAATTAATTGAATTTTTACCTGGCATTATGTACATGCATTTTTTAAGATCAATATAACCTTGTTAAAAACATGATGAATATAAGATACTTATATTGAAGAAGGAATTTTTGTTATTTATCACAATTTCATAATATAGGCTGCAAATCATTACAACTTATAGTTCTCCTTAATACAAAGTGAGTCAAAGCATAGGGTCTTTCCCAAAATTTACCCTAATAAAAATGGCAATAATGACCGCAAAATACCTCATGTTAACATGAAGGACATCAAATCGCATAACATCGTATAGATCTTGCAGAGCATTAACAGCACCACTTTCCTGTTTCTGAGAATGTTCTTCCTTCTGCAAAATGAAAGTTAATTTTTCAAGTAAAAAAGGAACTTCATAATCCAAATCATATTAATGTTCCCAAACAACATTGTAAGGCCCCATTTGACAAATGTGTAAGAGGTCCATGAGAAAATACAAAGCAACTTCCATCATTATTAGAGGCAACGAAGAAAGTGAAAGACAGCAAGAGTGGTGAAACAAAGCAGCCAAGTACAAAAAATAACATAGCAGCACATCTCGGGCTGATAAGTACAGTGGAAATAAACATTTGCTATCATGCACTATTACGACATTTTAAAATGCAAGAAGAGGCATTAGTGCACACATTGCTTGTAATGGTCCCCCTATGGTTTGTAGATTACGGCCAACAAAAACATACATAAATTAAACTCAAAGCAAAACAAAGCTGCATTACATTAAGCAAGAATTTTAAATACAAACCAGTATTCCTAAAAGTGCGGTAACTTTCTGAATCATTAGTGGTAGCTTATTCAATTCAATAGTATCAAATATGCTCCTCTTATCTATGCTTTCATGAATCTCCTCATAGATTCTCTGAACCCTGCAATAGCACAGGCAGACAGAAATTGTTGGAGTCACTAACTTGCAAGGCATACTCATATGTTTAACTTTCTCAAGACATTAACTTACCACTTCTTACCCTCATCATCTAATACAGATGTGAGGATTAACTGAATGGTAGAAAAGCACTCTTCAACTGCATATTTCATGTAATCATCCCTTGAAATCCTATCCCATAGCTCTTCTTGCGAGAGCCTGGACTCTCTACTCTCAACAGCAGTATCTTTTGCAATAAATATCTGTAAGAGTGGAAAAGAGAAAAGATAACTAATACACACTTATCACAAATGAGAAAAAGAACAGTATTGGCACACCCGATGAGCATAGAAACAAAAGAAGAGTATTATAATTCTAAAACAACAGACCAACCTTGCTAGCGAGGAGGAACAGGGGCCATTGAACTAAGGTGAGATTCCCAGAATTTTTAGGCATCAGAAGCAATTCCATTTCTCTGCAATTCAGTGAAGATCAATCAACCTCTTGATGAGCTTTTAGTGAGCAGTCTGTCAATAAGATAAATTGGATATTGGAAAATGCAATGGCCATAAGTAAAACTTACAAACTATTAATGTAGTCTTCCTCCCTCAAATTCATTATTATTTCATTCCAGAAAGGAGCAAACCGGGCAGCATCAAATTTGTGAACCTTTCATTGAATAATACCATCTGAGTTAGTTATAAATCAAACTGTAGGAGACAAAATCAACTACTCTCTGTCCACAAATAACTATTCTCTTTAATATTTCGAAACATCCAACAAAAACTCTCATCTAGTGTAACTTTGATAATATTTATAGCCTTATTACCAAAAATATCCTTCTGAGTATGGATGGAGCTCTTTTTAAATTAGGGACTCAATTGCACGATTGACTCAACTTAGGGAGCTTATTTGACCTTTCCCAAATTAATATCCAATGGACAATTAATTATTTAATTATATATTTTTAAATAATTAATATGAATATTAAACAAGATCCTTTAAATATAATACAAATAAGTGTTTAATATGTAATTTCAGCATTAACATATTATATAAAATGACGTTACCCCCTTTTTAACAACTTGATGTGAACAAAAATATACACAAGTTCAGAAAGATTTAGTCCCTTAAATTTTCTATCCTTACGCCTATCAACTTTGAAGATAAAAAAAAAAAGAAGGAAAATTCCAGTGTAAAGGTTAGAGTCAACAACTTAATCCAGCCTGGTCCTTGTTGGATAGTAGAGCCCTAGTCCTACTCCTAGTTGGATTGGGATTGGCTCAATGTTTGTACAAGTATACAGTTTTATTTTCTTCTTTTCATTGCTATGTGCTTCTCTTTATCACTCTCCGTTTCACCTCTATGCTTGAAGGCTTTTTGACATTAGTCCTAAAGGAGTGTGTTGAATAGTAGAAACTCTAGTCCTATTCCAAGAAGTGGGCTTACTCCAATGTTCCTATAAATATAGGATCTCTATACAGTTCAAATGTTCAATACACAGAGGCAATCTATTGTAATCTAATATTATTAACAGAATCATATATATTCTCTCTTTCTTGGTTTCTCACATATTTTGCTCCCGCCTGCCAAGCCTTTCTATCACTCAATTTCAACCGTCCTTAAATCTGTTTGTAAAATGAAACACCCAAGAACCTATCACTTTTTAACAAATATGGTTCCTTACCAAATTCACCAATAAACTTATGGAAAATGAGTCATGTACTGTGCATGTGTGAAATTGCTTTATGAATGTTAATCAAAATTAAACTCTGCAACGGGTACCATTCTTTTCAGGCATTTCATGGAACAGCATATGCACTATAAGTCTATAACTACATTTTGTAATTTATCAGTACTATGTTACTTCATTTTCTATATGCTCTTCAGTTTATAATCTAGAAAGATGAAATTTTTTATTTTTATATGTAGAAATTCAGAAAATTTGGCTATTTTACTTTGCTCAGGATGAATAGTACATAGACTGAACACATTAACAAAAATATCACATAAAACAAGATAGAAATGAAATCAAAATAACTCACCAAACCAGCACCCAGCATGGATGCCCTACAAAATAGAATTTGGATTTTAGATACAGCAAACATACAGAAGTAAATTGGTTGGAGGATCAACTAACAAAAAGCAGGAAAATAAAAGGAATGGACCACCTTTTGTCAAGAGGCACATGAAGAGTATCCATAAAAGCAGCAGGAAATCTCTCAAAACGCTTTTGAATAGCATCCAAAGATCTAATCTGAAGATCAAAATTTCAATAATGATTACTGAAGACAAAGAAATAAGGATACTGACTAATAAACAGTACAATCATTATCCATATCAAAATAAATTTATCAATAAAATACTTGCCTCCCCAAGACGATCTTTTGCACCCAGCAGGAAACCCCAGATAGAAGATATAACAGTATAAAATATATGAGTATCTACCAGGTAAATCTGCATAAAAAAGATGAAAGGAGCCCATAAGAAAATGACAGGACATGAAATAAAGAATCACAGACTACTAAAATTATAGAGCTTCATACCAAAGCAATGGTCATTGGTCACCCATACCTTGATTATTATTTCACTTTTAAAAAATCCAGTTATAAAATAAATGCTGCCATTATAATGGGCACAGCAGAAAAACTCTCTTTCAGCATGTCTAGTTAAGGACTTAAGGGTCCAAGTGATAGAAATGACACTCTTGTTTAACCAATCTTAGTTATTGATACCTCACCTCATTACACAATGCAACTGATTGAGCCATTGAGAGCAAATGATGTTAACATCATAACATTCATAACATGGTGAGATGCATTAATCCAAAGACATAAATTGGACATTATAAGAATACACAGCAATAACACAGATATACCCATACAAAAAACACATACAAACAGATTGACATGGTTTAGAATTGTCTAATTCAAACTTATATTCGGTGAAAAACTGTATAACATGTCATTTCTTGGACCATGCTATAGTGTAGTATTAGATAGTATATATAGGTAATATATATATATATCATATTATATATTATATTATAGGTTAGTAGATTGGATAGCTTTGGTAGGTAGTCGTTTGGAAACTTGTTTCCTTTTGGTATCTTCTGAGTGGGCCTATATGATAGGGCTGTGTTGTGTATTCTCCTTGAAGGATGTACAGGATATCAGAATTCTTCTTTTCGTAACATGATATCTGAGCCATTACAATAAAAAAAAATATAAAAAAAAAATTTCGCTCCGCTGACATCACCGCCACCAAGGGAGGAGCCTGCGACTGGATCTGGAAGTTTCGATGCTGTTCTGGACAGCTCATGAGGCTCACGCGCTGCCTGTGCGTGCAGCATCTCCGGTGACCGGAAAAGTTTTCGGTTGGCAGTTCCTGGGTCGCCTAATCCCCTCTTCTCGGTTCTGGACTTAGTTTGGACATTGTAGCCCCGTGATTATTGCTCTACGGTCAAGTTGTATCGTACACCTTCAGGTTCCTGTTTTGTGTGCGTTGTGATTTTTTTTTTTTCAATCTCATATATTTGCTAAGTCGGTCATAATCTCCGCTGATGAGTTTCCTGAGTGTTGAAACCCTAGGCCTATTAGGTTATAGCTTTTCCTATAAAATAATTCGTACTTGTACTATTTTAGACTGAAATGAAATGAATCCTTTCGTTCTTTTAGATCATTAACACTGAGCTTTCTCGGTACCGAGCCTCTCAAAAGCATTCATCATCTTCGGTCACTGCTATTGCTAACCAGGTAACACAACTTCTTGCCTTCTCTCATCCTTTCCAAATGGACCATAGACTTCAGAAGCCACAAATCATATGACAGGTAACTCTAATCTATTTTCCACATTTTCCCCAATACACATAGTCCTCATGTCACTTAGCAAATGGATCCACCACCCATGTACTTGTTGGTACAACTTTGCATGCCCCCTCGCTCCCCTTGTCGATATATCTTGAGCTAGCCTAACTTTTCGTTCTTTAAATTGTTGTGTGTACATTCTTTCTTGATCATTGTCTGTTTCAGGATCTTACGACAAAAAGGGTTATTGGTAAGGCACGTGTCTAGGGGTCTTTACATTCTTGACACCATGAGGCTGGAGTCTGTGACTTGTTCCAATGTTGTCACCCCTTTTAATACTCATTGTCGTTTGGGTCATCCATCCCTTCCATTTTAAAAACATTGTGTCCCAATTTCAAAGTTTGTCTTCTTTACCTTGTGATCCATGTGAGTTTTCCTTAAGCACCATCGCATGCATTTGAGTCCTAGAGTCCACAAACATGCAACTACTCCTTTGAGTTAGTACATTCTCATGTATGGGGACCGTGTTCTATGACCTCTAAACCTCGGCTTAAGTATTTTGTTACATTCGTTGATGATTTTTCTCATATGGCATGGTTATATTGATGAAGAGTCGTTCTGAATTGCTTGGTTTGTTTCGTGGGTTTTGTGATGAAATTGAAACCTAATTTGGTGCCCGTTAAAATCTTACGCAATGATAATGCTAAGGAATATTTTTCATTCTCCTTTGCCTCTTATATATGCTTCAGAAGGGTATGCTACATCAGTCCTCTTGTGTCGATACACCATCCCAAAATGGGGTGGCTTGAGCGCAAACAATAGGCATCTGCTCGAGACTGTGAGTGCCTTGTATTTCAGGAGGGGTTCCCATGAAGTTTTGGGCTGATGTTGTTTTCCACTGCCTATTTCTTAATCAATCGCATGCCTCCATTCCATTTCCTCTATCCATCAAAGCCTTTGTTCCATATTGGACCCACATATATTTGGTTGTGTATGTTTTGTTAGGGATTTCGTCCAATATTACCAAGTTTAAATGGCCCGTTTGGTTCACGGAATAGACCGGGAATGGACATAGCATTCCAGTAATAGGTCTATTCCTTGTGTTTTGGTAAACCATTTTCTATTACCATGAATAATATTTCCTGGGTAATAGCCTATTACCTCAAATAAGGTAACAACTATTACTAGGGGCCCCCTGGTATTAGCCTATTACTGACGTCCTCAGGAATAGATTTTAAATCTATTTTCTTTTTTACCCTTCTTTAACCTAGTTTTTTACCTATATATAATTACATAGTTACCACCGTCGTCGCCGCCACCACCATCGCGGCCGTCAGGTCGCGGCGCACACCATCGCGCCCCCACATGTGCCACGGCAACACCAGCCGCCGCCAGAACCACACCCAACAACACCACCGCCACCACACTCACCATCGCCACCCACCGCCATCACATATTTTTTATCAAGTTGTCTTTTTAAAAACATATTTATTTCTATTACCTTAAAGTCAACCACGAACACTGTAACTATAATTCCTATAGTCCTATTCCTCCGGAACAAAAATGAATTACAATTCATATCTATTCCTTGACTATTCCATTCCTTCATGGAATAGCAGTCCTATTACCTCAAAAATTCATTCGTTGAACCAAAAGGGGACAGTATGTTACTCTCCTGAGCAATGGTCAGGTACATTGAATCCATGGGATGTGACCTTTTCATGTGAGAGCATTCTTTCTTCCCCTTCATTCCAGATGATCTGTCAGGGGGAGGAGTATGGCATTTGATGTTATACCGGTGACACTCCTATCCTACCTCTGTCTTACAGGTATATTCTCGTCGACCTCGTCATAATGACCTGTTCGAGTTTCAGCCTCCTATACTCCTCTGACTCGGTGGCTAGCACCAATGCCCTGAAAGCACCTCTTCGTCGTAGATCCAGTCCTTGGACGCATGAACGGTCAATTGATCTGCGAAAAAGGTGAAACGCAGTTGTACATTAATCCATGCTCCGTCTTGTGTCATCATGGCCATGTCACCGGCCTCTTGTTCTTTCATCGTTTCTTGATTCTTATTTTTGTTCAAAAATTGTTAAAGAAGCTTTGTCCACCCTGGGTGCGAGATGCCACGACTGAAGAGTATGAAATGCTTGGGATCGTAATGGTACCTTGGGGATTGATTGTATTTTTTTTACCCGGGAGAACTTCGCTTTTTGTCCAAATCAGGGGTCAGACAGATTGTCCGTCACTCTGGCCAAGACAGGTAGCTTAAGGAAATGAAGCTCTTCTCCATACAGGATTAGATGGGTGACTCTTTCACTCTTCATCTGATTATCTCCTTCAGATCTGACAAAGAAGAAGATGGAAGCTATCTTTCTGTTCAGATCCAATTGGAGAAGTGTTATTTCTCCATCTAAATCTGGAAGATTGGATGGAGAGCATTTTTTTTGACATATGGCTGCCTAATGGCAGCCGTTCTTTGTCCCAGAGAAAAACACAGCTTGGATGAAGGGCTTTTAATTTCCGTTCGTTCTTCAAACGAAGGAAGATTTATTAAACTTATTACTTACTATTATTATTTACTAGTATTATGTGACCGTGCGAATGCACGGAAAAAATATTTATTAATAAAGATACTCTATATGAAGGTTATTCATATATAAAATTTTTGTTATTTAATAATTATTGTGTGAATTCCTATGATAAAATTATGAACATAAATATATTTACAATTAAAATTAATATTTAAGGTGGGTGATTACTACAAATCTTAAACTATATTAAAAATTTAGTACATAGTATTTAATATTACAAATGTTTAAGAAACTTAGTAAACTACAATAGTAATTGAATTACAATTTTAGAGTCACCACGAATCAAAATTTTTAGACCTTTGAGATTTCTAACTCTAGATGTAGCACATACAATTGACCTTTAAAGACAAAATCACAATCTTAGTTCGAACATTGATTTTTCTTCCAAATACTATCGAATTAAGTGTGTAATCAATAAAAGATGAGGAACTAATAATTCGAGAATATAATCTTAATGTTACTAAGCCTACTTCACGTTAATTAAGTTGGAGAGTGTTATTGGATAGTATCGATAAATCCACGAATAACGATATTTGTCTCCGTAGTCTAATATGCACATCAACAATCTTAAATATGTAGGCCGGCCTAGCTATTGCCATATATTAATTTCAAACTTGATGAAACTTTGGGGTTGCATGCATAAAAAGTGATATTTCAAATATACTAAGGTACATTATAATATGTATGTAAGTACTTTCAATATAAAAATAATGTATTTTCAATATATAAAATGTATTGATATTCATGATCATTACAATTATGTGACAATCGTTACACAATAATTTGCAGTAGAAAATTAAAATATATAAATAAATAATAAATAATAATAAAGTATATAATAGTATATATATTATATATATATAAATATATTATTTATATATATAGAAATATACCATATATATATATATATACTATATATTCATACAGTTATAACTATTAAGAGCACAAGAGAGTTAGGCCTAAAATGGGTAGAAAATGTGTCCGTCACAGATTTTTAATCAAATGAATAGCTCAGATTGATCAATTTCAAATTTTTTTATATTTCTAAGTTATCTTACTATTTATCTTAATGAATATGATTTTCCGTTAAATATTACCTTTTCCGTTAATTCTGTTAGTTCACCGCATTAACTTATTATTGATTCATAAGAAAGGTCTTAAGTTCGAAGTTCGAAACCCGCCATCCCAATCAAAGTTGGCATATTTAATACTATATTTTACTTGTATTAAATTAAAGTAATAATTTAGTAGTTACCAGACAAAAATAATACATATGATTGCGATCGTTTAATTTAGAAATTATGTATCTCAATGTTTTTATTCAAAAAAATTATTTATTATCAATAAATTTAAATGAGAGAAATATTCATTTAGTTATATTGTCTTTATTTTTCTCCTATAAAAATCTTTACCATTCAAAATTCATTCAGCTTGGATTATATTCGCGTACATTGTCCCCTACAATGTCTTAATTAAAAAAAAAATTTTCATTATTCAATAAATTAATTAGAGAATAATTTTATATCATTATCATTATCTTTATTTTTCCATTTAAAAATTTCTTAATTCAAATTCATCATTGATTAATTCATACATTGTTATTATCTTTTTTTTACACTATTTTTTAATTATAATATCAAAAGTTATAATACAAGTAATAATTGTTTTTATTTATTATAAAGTATTTTATTTCAAAAATACCATTAAAATATATTAAGAAACTAATATAAGTTAAATAAGTTAATAATATTTAATACTTGAGAAATTTGTTGACATAATAGAGTATTCAAATTTACATAACAATAACTTAAGTGAGGTAACTATCTGTAATGTTCTTGTTTTGATCATAATACAGTTAGCGTTGCGGATTCAATTAAGTATTTGACACCGAATCGTATATCAACGGTGAGGTAAAAAGACTATTTGTGAAAAAATGTAACTTTTAGTATTAACATGGTAAATGACCTAAGGGTATACAAATAATAATCATATAATAATAATAATAAAATAATAATAATAGATAATTGTTTTAAAAAAAAAAAGAAAAAAATTAAGCCAACATATTACACTACTTGGGGAGATTTATTTACAAAAAGAGTTTGCAAATTACACAAACAAATTGAAGTTGGAAAACTACCCGCAACTGTCCTTGTTAACATTAAAACAACTTAGCCTCTTAATATTAGTATATATTTAAATTTATGCCCTAATTTTTATTTTCTCCCTTACCTGTCCGTATTTGGTTGCAAAACCTGATACTCTAAATTATTTTTTGACACATTATAATCAATCTTGAATTATTATCTTGCATTTGTTAAACTGCTAGAATACTATCAACTTGATTTAGTGCATGCAAGAATTAAGAAAAGAAGTACTCAACTATAATCCTGCCTTGGATTATCGGCCAACTTTAAACTTATTAAAAAAATATTCGGCATTATCTCAATCGGCAAGTGCGGCGTGATAAACAACTAGTAGTAGTGATATATATTATATAGTTAGAATGTGCAGTGTGAAATTGATTATCAGTCATTTTATTGCAAATATTGATTATTGTATTATTATTATTATTATATATTTGTTATTATAATTACAAATATGTATATATGGTCTTGTGAAAATTAAATGTTGTGATGATCACATTTGAATTTCACAAAACCATATGGCTTTATCTACTATATAGGATTATTTGTATTATTATTGTACTATGTGTTATTTGAAGACATAGCTTTTATAAATACATTTGAAGCCATGTTAGCTTGTTAAAGTTCAAGCTAGTAACCGGGATAACTTCTGATGGTTAACCTATAAAAAAAGTGTATAATCGCACTTTCATAGGGAGTTTAAGGTTTAATTTGGAGCTTTAAAAATTTCAGATATTCAAGTTGCACTAGCCTCTCTATTAGTTGAGCTGCTATGTTGACCTTATCCCTCAAATAATGATGCTAGAAAACATCTCTGGAAACCACGGTTTGACTATAGCACTTTCACCTAATAAAACTAACCGCACATTTTTCCCTGCAACAGTGTGAAGAATGTTCCCAAAATCCTTTTCGGCAATTGACTTTTCAAGGCCAGCATACTTCAAGAGATGAGATGACTTATGTGATTTTAAGTTGTCGATAGGCAGAGACCACTTCTATCTACGTAATGTGAATGATTGAAAATACTATATCTTCCAAACCTTTGTGCAAAAACAGAAAACATCAGGCTGTTCACAGGTTGATATCAAATAAGGCATGATAAAAAGCAAAAAATCATTAAATAAAAGACAATAAATGAGATACCTTGACTATAAACACGGGGAACCTCAGAAGCTTTGCAACCAGTCAGGTGCATTATGATTATCTGCAATGAAACATAGTAAGCTTTTATGAATTTAATGTTGAAGCCTATATTAACAAGGACCATCCTAGAAAAGGAAATAGATATCGATAAAGAACTCAAATTCCAACCAAGAATAGAAAAAATATTTCAAAAGCCAACACCCGGATACCGATGACTTAACCCGAGACACACGTTGAAAACACTCTTATTCCATAAGATCAACCGAATAGGAGGACACCACAAAGTACACACACTGATTTAACATGAAGACATTTTGGTAGGATAAGCCGCAACACGTAATCAAGAATCAAAGAAAAGAGTAGGCACTCAAATATTGAGGTAAAAAAACAAGTTCACACACCAAAAAACTAGATAAAGTCTAGCATGGATATAAAGATATGTTTCAAATGGCAATTAAATAGCTGAATTCTGCCATGGAAGATACACATCAACTAAATTATTATAGTTATAAAATTATATTAAAAAAAAAAAAAAAAAACACATATCTCTGTTATTCGCTGTCCCATTTCCGTATTATGTCCCCATCCCACAGAACAGTTATCCACTTTCCTAAGAATAAACACCAGCTAAATAATTCTATTTTCCGTACATTGCCTTTCTAAGAAATTTAGAAAGCATACAAGTTGTCTAATTTTATGGGCAAAGTGGGAACATAGATATTTTTCTTACATGTCTTAAAATCTGTATCTTACCATAAATAGGCAATAAATTTGAAGAAGAGGAGCAGCTTACTTTTAAAACAAAATCATTGCGCAAGAGTATTATGGATACTTTGCTGACGACAGAACGTTGTGGAGTCCACCAAGGGCTTAATCTGAAAATCAAATCAAATTGTAATTGAGATAAACTTACCACCATTAAGCATGACGGAGAATTGAAAAATTGAACTACTAGTAGAAAATATTGCAAAACTAAAGCTTTGCTCAAAACAAGCCAAAGGACAAAATATCTGCACATAGAATTTATTGTTGTAATGTATTCAGCATGCTGATAGTATAAGTTACCATGTATCCAATGGTAATCGCTCAATATTAGTAATCATCCAAGATTAACAGTACAAAGATTTTCAAACATTGGCGCCTATTAATGATCTTTGCTTATTAAAAAATTCTTTAAATATCTAGCCTTGAATGCAACCAGTTTCAAAAAACAAATAGCGCAAATAAATACGGGAGTAACCAATTATTGTATTGCAGGCAACATATGGAACTGAACATAATGGCAAAGACAAAGTTGAATACATATAGAAATTACACAAATAATCACTGCACGGTGTCCCAATTGACAATGTGTCAACTTTGCGCACTAGGAGTACTGGCAAAATTGAATTGAGAATAAAATCAAGATATTCCTAA
>VALG01012253.1:80170-99036 GCA_009835305.1 Ipomoea purpurea
AAAGCATCTAAACATCAGAGTTTAATTTAAACATCATCATCCAAAACGAAGTTTATACTAGCATCTAACATCTCATACTACGCGATGTACTATCTCGTGCGCGTTCAAAACACTAGGCCTACCTGAAAGGGGTTATAAAAACAGTGAAAAAAACCCGCTAGCACGAATGCTAAGTATAAAGCCACTCAACCCTGTTAAAGTACTATAGATATAAAATTTTGAAAATCCATTTGCAAGCACACTTAAGCTCAAGTACTTACCAACACTTTAATCAACAAACTCAAATCATGCTCAACAACATATTATATGCTTGCAACATATTCAACATATAAACATGCTTTGACAAGTACCCATCTTACACATACTCTCATGCTTTAACATATATTTCTAATCATAGTTCAATACTAAAACTCATGCTCAAACTGATAGGTAAAGAGACATCAAATAACTCAACAAGCAATCTTATAATATCATGCTAGCTCATAACCATCAACAAGGTACTATGCTTCTCATCCATACTTTAATGCTAATCATGCGAATCATGCAATTAAGAAGTTATGATGCTTTATATATATATATATATATATATATATATATATATATATATATATATATATATATATATATATATATATTATATTATATATGCACACTCTCACTCTTTTATAAAAAGAAACTACTTTGTGGGAGATTTTTATGATTCATATTGACTAGCTTTTCTCTTATTTCTCTTGAGTCACACGGACTCGTTTTCTTTCTTTCTGTCTTTCTTTACTCGTAGTTGAGGTAGGAACTTCACCGATATGTGAACGAACCTATCCGGGTTTGGCATCCAGCTGGCCTAATACTCATCTCGCCCACGAAACCACTCTTGGTTCTTATCTCAATCTCTGTGGAATCAGGTATCGTACTTGTCAGTGTTGCACACCCCCTAACCAGGATTCCAAAACCCGACGGGCAGTATCCAACCTAGTAACTCGGGAATATCCACCTCGTTACTTCAAATAATCTGTCGGTTTGCAATGTCCGATGTCTTTCCTTTCTTCAATATTTCTTTCTTTCTCTCTTCTTCCAAAGGACGTATCCTAACGGGCCTCCAAAACACTATTTTCACACCATATATAACATATAGATATACACATGCAACTTCTTTCTCATGCAACGTCTATGCACATAGTTCTAAAAAATTTCTCTTTCTCACATTTGGAAATCAAATATCATGCCAATCTTCTCAATGCAACTAGATAATGATTTTACAAACTAAATATAGGTTTTTGAATGGGATTTTATTCTACTTAGAGCCAAATGCCGTACTCAATGAAATCTACTAATCATGCTCTTTACTGTGAAAATATACTTTGCATTCTCATTCACGGTGAAACAAGGAATTCATTCACTTGCTTCATGTTAAATTCTCAACACTTAACAAACATTCTCAATAAATAAACTCAAGTATTGATTCATGCTTCTCAACTCAAAACTTACTTTCAAATTCTAGCAATTCTCTTTACTATAAACAGGGAAATCATGCACTTGACATATTCAATTTCTCAAACTCTTAGCAAAGATCTCAACAATTATTAACAAGTAGTTAAGACATGCTTCTCAATCAATAGCAATCCTGAGATGTAAAATACACTAGCTGATATGTGACACCCCGTAATCCAAATTCTATTTAGGGATTAATTAAGTAATTAAACCTAATTCAATTGATAATTTAATTTCTTAAATTCTTGAAAATTCAATAGTCGGGGACTAGTAATTGACTAGTCAACCAAGCAAGGTGTTGCACCTAAAGCTTTGTGAATAGTTCCCTTGTTCCCTTACCACTTCCTCATCTTAGTAAGGTAAAAGAAGACATTTCTCTTGTGATTGTTATTCCAAGCTAACCTAGAAGACACCTTTCATTTCTCTCCTAACACTTTCAAATCAAAAGTTCTTCCTTCTCTCTAGAAATCTAGCTAGCTTTTCTTCCAAGCTAAGTTTAGGCTTACCAAGATCTTCAAAGTTTGTCTCCAAGATTCCAATTTCCTACTCTTGAGCATCTAGGAGGTAAGATCTATGTTCCGTTTGTGTTTTTAGTATTTTCTAAGGTATCTTTTTCTAAATGTGAAATCTTTATGACCTTTGTGTGTTCTTGAAGTGGGTGTTGAAAGTGAACTTGTCTATTCTTTGGAGAAAGTGTTTTAAGTGAAGGTTGAGCTCAAGAGGTAACCCAATGCTCTACAAAATCGTATTTTCATTACCTATGATGATGATTTATGGAATTCTAACATGAGTGATTTGTTAGAAAGTAACAACTGTGAAAATGCATATCCAGAGCTTGTTATTAGGGTTCATGTATGCCATTGCTTGGCTATTCCTTTGATTCAAGTCATTTTTGTTGTATTTGGTGAGATTTGGCATGTTTTGGACTTGAATTTGAGTTTGGTGTTGAAAATCCCCGAAGGGCTTATTTTTGGTAAAAGAGTTGTACCCGCAGGCGGAACGGCCGGGCAGTGGCTACCCGCCGCCCCACCCGCGGGTACAAACCTCGTGGGAAAGTGGTTCCCGCGGGTGGAACCACGGGTGGGGGGGTCCACCCGTGGCCCCACCCGCGGGGTACAATTATGTGGCTTGTTGGGGATTTGTTCCTCGTGATTCTTTTGACTCGGTATTTGTCTTTTGACTTCTCGATGTTCTTTTTGGAAACTATTTGAGTGTCTTCTTGATGTTTCGTATGTCTAGAACTATATGGTAGGATTCCATGTAGGTTTTGGTGTCTTGAATCGTGCTAAGTGTTCAACCTTGTGATTCGTTGAACCATGATGAATCTTGTGTGTTCTTCAGAACTATGGTTGATTTACCCGTTTGATAAGCATGCTAGTTCGGTGTTTAAATGCTAGCGTGGGTGTTGTTTGTCCTTTCCTATTATTTGATGATGACTTGTGTTAATCATCATTGTGGTTGGATTGTGATCCATTCCTTGATTGATATGTTTCTTGTATGTTGAGCCGTTCTTGTGTGTCGTTGTTGTTTCTTGTTGTCTTGGGATGTGTTCCCCTATCCTTGTTGTGAGTGTACAGAGTCTTGTGATTGACTTCTACTCTTGGCTTTGAACTTATATATACTATATCCCGTTTCGCAAATGATTTTGTATATACACATTTATTGTATGATACTTAACATGTATTGGTGGGTTACCAGTATCATTCACTGACCGGGCGTCGTCCCATATTTTATGTGTTTTTCAGTTTTCGAGTAGAGCGAGCCCGACCTAGTGATGGATAGGTGTAGATCCCTTAGACCTTGTAGTTTGTTTGGCCTGTGTGCCTTCTATGTTGGATTTTAGACTTATGGTTTGTTTGACATTGTCCTTTGTAGACTGAAAATGTTGATGTTGTTTACGCCTGTGCGTTCACCTTAGTGTGGATGTGGCATAACACACTTCGTTTTTCATCTGTTATATAATTAGACTTCCGCTGTGTATGCTTATTATGGTTAGATTATCTGGCATGATTAGTTTTTAAAATGGTATGGAAATCGGGGGTGTTACATGATAACTTCACAGACAACAACAACAACAGAGAACTCAATTCTCACACTTTTAACTATAAAACATGCTTTCTAACTCCAAATTCAACGAAACTAACTTCTACTAGTGCGTCGTAACTAGCCCGAGTGTCCGAGCCTCAAGGGCCCACGAGTCCCGGTCCGAACAACGCGTAGCTGAACCACAGAGGGTCCGACCAGAACCTTCTTTGGCCTGGCGGAGCTTGGTGACGGGGCTAGGGGAACCCCGCCACTTGGCTCTGCCAAGCAACGGTGCAAGGCAACAGACCGTGCCAAGGTCCATTGCCTTGTTACGCCCCTCAATGGGGCTGGCCAACGGACCATACCAGGGTCCGTTGGATGATCTAGTGCACAATCTGTATGCACCAGACACCCTCTTCTTCACTTGTTAGACAAAGCAGATGCAATCCAACACTCCCAAACCTCAATAAATCAATCATATATAGAACATCAATAACTCACAAATATCTCATCAAACAACATTTATCTAATTGTTCTAATAATCTATTTCTCATTCTAGCATCTTAACAGAGTCAAAAATGTAGTTGGGAGTCCATAGGTTATACCTTAGCTTGAGAGAGAAAACTCAGAGAGTGGAAGCAAGGAGATAAAAACCTTAAGAAAGAAGATGAATGAATGGCAGGTAATAGAGCTAGGAACCTTACTGTTTTATTCTTCTTGTTTGCAGAGAGCACAAGGTTGGAGAGGCAAAGAAAGAGATCATGAGAAACAATGAGGCTACTATTCTATTTATTTGGCTCAAAACTCTACGATGATCTTCAATGATTGGTGGAAGACAAATGAGTAATTTAGCTTGGTTTCTAAAAGATCAGACAAAGTTTTTTAGAAAGCTTATGGTTCACCTTGCATCATGTACCAGAGTCTAAAAAGATGATTTTGAATAACTTGGGGTCAAAAATAGATTTTCTAAAAATAGTTTCTAGTTAAAACACTTGGTTCGGGTTTACACGTTTCCTTTCCCGGTTTCACACTCATATTGACTTTTTGGGTCCAAACTTGGTACATAAATGTACCCAAAATTTAGGATTTTCGAAATAAGAATTTTCCGGTGTCGAATTTATTTAAAAACTCCATTTAAAATGTTTAATTCAAACACCGTTTTCGAAATAAAAATTTGAAAGAGTGAAAATTGCTATTTTGAAATTTATAAAAATCAATTTTAGAAAATTATTTCTGGGTTGTCACAATATTACCAGGTTTGACTAGCGAATTATGTAACGTTCGTAAAAAGATATTTGAAAAAATTAGATGTTTAGATTTACATGTACGAATAGACCTAAAGGTAGCAGATATTTCATAATAATGATGAGTGGTGGTGTGTGGTGGTGTGTGGTGTGTGTTGTGGTGGTTGTGTGGTTGTGGTGTTGGTGTGGGGGGTGGCGTGGGTGGGTTAGTTGTGTGTGTGGTGTCGGTGGGGTGTGGGTCGGTGTGGTGGGTAGTGGTTGTGTGGGCGTGGTGGTGTGTGTGGTGTGTGTTGGTGTGTGGTGGGTATCGTTGTGTGGTGGTGGTGTGTGTGGGTGTGGTGTGTGTGGTGGTAGTGGTGGTGGGTTTGGTGGGTGTGGATGGTGGTCTTGGTGTGGTGTGGTGTGTGTGGTGGTGTGGTGTGTGGTGATGGTGGTGGTGGTGGGTTGGTGTGGTGGTGGTGGTTGGTGTGAGGTGGGTGTGTGTGTGGTGGTGGTGGTGTGGGTGGGGTGGTGGTGTGGTTGGTGGTTGTGGTGTATTATATATATATTATTGATCTTATTAATGTATCATTGTAAATAATAATAGTTAATAAAAAAATATAATAAATCAATTAAAAATATAAACATATATAGACCGAAGCGTTCCTATCAGTTTTGTCACTTTACCCCTCCTCACATTGGGAAAAAGGCATGGGACGCCTGAGGCTCAATTTATACATCAAGCTTGTCCATACCATTTTATGGCAAGCAAGTGAGACATCTAACACACTTCTTGTCTTTCGAAAAAGCGAAACGTTTTCACAGTAAAATAAGCATTTTTTAAAATAAAAACGGGTGTTTTGCGGCAAAATTATTTGTCCTCAAAATGCTAAGTGAAACGTTGTAATTGCATGTGTATTTCACGCGAGTTTTGAACAAATTACTGGGCCAACTTTAAATAACCAAATCTTTCTTAGCGTTTGACTTGGTACATCATATTTACCAACTGATTTAATTATCGCATAGTATTGGTTCAATATATAATTTAAAAATATTAAAATTTTTATACATTTAAATTATTTAAATTAAATTTTCTTTATTCATAATAATTCATTTAAACGAAATAATTTTAACACCAGGCATAAAGGGCTAATGTACCGGTTCGATTCATTTGGAAGATACTTGTATCGTGCCCAGTAGAGCGTTATTGGTTCTTTGTATCAGTAGTTTATAAAGTATGGTTAACTAATAAATATTACAAGATACCTAAATGATTGGTCTTGTATTTCAGAGGTTATAAAGTATATGAACAGATACTACATCTTTAATAAGCAGTAGCATTCAAAAAAAAAACAAATAGATGTACAAAATAACTTGAACAAAACACTAAATGATTGAACTTTGTAATTTCAGTATGATGGTTGAACAAAAGATAAAGATTTGGTTCTTGTATTTCAGTAGGTTGATAAGGTATATGAACACGATACTACACATTGAATTAGATCCAGTGCATCAAGGAAAAAAAAACAATAAGAACAAATAATGGTTAACAAGATACCTAAATGACTGTTCAATTCATTCATTGATTTTTTCTTTTTTTAAAAGCACACACCATTATATTCTGACGTTAGACTGCTTATATTATAGTCTACTAGACTCTCTCTCTATCTTCCTATATTCATCGTCTTTGTACCACTTGTATACTTACCCAGTGACTATTTTTTTTTTTTAAAGCAACAAACAAAAAACCAATTTCAGTGAAAATTCTGACTTGTTTTTTAGGGGAACTCTTAAATTATTACCTTAGTCTTAAAAAGCTTTCAGGAAAAAACCTTTTCCCTCCTTTTTTTTTCCCTTCTATTCCTTTTTTTCCCCCCTTTTAAATTAAAAATCTCTTTTTTTGGGTACAAGACTTTGCTTGTAAAAATTTTTTACGGTGTTTTTCCCTTAGGTTTTGGGACATTCCAAAATTTCAAAATCAAAAAAAAATCCCTTTGTAAGAAAAAATTCCCATCTCTTTTCCTTTTCCAGGTTTTTTTTTTGTTTTTTAAATCCAACTTTTTCTGGTTTTTTTTTTTTTTTTTTTTTTTCTCCTTTTCTTTTTTTTCCCCAATGGAGGCCCCCCCCCCCCCCTTGGCAAATATGAAAATTTGGATTTGACGGCCTTTTTTCCTTGTTTTTTTCAATTTGGCTTTTCCTTGTCCCCCCGAAAAACCGGACCCCTGTTTTACCCTGAAAGCCTTTTTTCCTCCCCCCCCTTTTTTTCCAAACATTTTCCCCAAACCAATAGCAAAAAAAAAATTTTCCCCTCCCGCAACACCCCCTCCAATTTTTTTTTCTTCCCCCTTTTTTCCAAACCCCTCCACCCCCGGCGGGTTAAAAATTTATCTTTTTATGTTTTTTTTTGAAAAAGGAATTTAAATGAAATCCGTTTTTTTTTTTTTTTTTTTTTTAAGGGTTTTCTCAAAGGGTTTTTTTTTCCCCCTTTCCCAAAGCTTTCGGGTCCCCGACGGCAACCCCCGTTAATTCCCCTTTTTTTTTTTTCCCCCTTTTCCCCCTGCTGGTTCCCAAACCCTGTGCCCCCGGCCCCGGGCCTTTTTGGAAAAAAATTGGCCCGGAAAACCCAGTGGGGGGGGGGGGGTGGGCTTTTTTGGAACCCGCCCCACAAAAAAAACTTTTTTTTCCCCTTTTTTTTTCCTTCATAAAAGAATTTTTTCTTAGTGTCGTCGGCAGGAAAACAAAAATCCGGGGGCCCCGGACCCTTGTCCCCTTTTTTTTTCCTTTTTGAAAATTACAAAATTAAAAACTTTTTAAATTTTTTTTTTTTTTTTTCTTTTTTAAAAAAAAAAAAAAAAACCAGCCAACCGGAACCCTTGGTCCCCCGGCCCACCCAGAACCCAGTTTTTTTGTTGAATTTTTGTCCCCCCCCCCCCTTCCCCCTTTTTTCCAAAAAACGGAAAACCAAAGTCCCCCCCTCGGGTGGCGCCCTGCTTTCCCCTTATTTTTCAACGAAACCTCGGCCCCCCTAATGGGGGGTCCCCCAAAAACCGAAAAAGGGAAAAAAAGGAACGAACCCCAATTGTCCGTAATTTTTTTTTAAAGATTCGTTTACGAACGATGCCCTTACCGGGCTTTTTTTTCGCCCCGTCCGTTCCCCCCCCCCCTCGTTTCTTAAAAATCGCCCCCCCTCCGTTTTCTAAGAAAAAACCGAGGGCCGGCGGGCCCATGGCCCCGCGTAAAGCCCCCCCCTCCCGTTTTTTCCTTTCTAAAAAGAATTCTTTTTAAAAGACCGGCCAATGCAGCCCCCCCCGTCCTTTTTCCCCTTCTTTTCGTCCCAAAAACAAAATTGGGCCCCCCGTCCCCCTCCCGTGGAAAGAAAAGAACCAAAAACCAAAACCGACAAAATTTGCCAAAAAACCAGCGAAATAGGCCCCCCGGTTTGGCTTTTGTTCCCTCCCTTTTTTTTTTTTTCTTTTTTTTTTTTTTTTTTTTTTTTTTTTTTTTTTTTTTTTTTTTTTTTTTTTTTTTTTTTTTTGAAAAAAAGGGTAAATCCAAAAAATTAAGGCCCCCCCCCCGCCTTTGAACCTTTAATTTTTTTTTGGGGGGGAAACAAGCGCAATTTAAAAGCCCCCCATCGAACCTTTCCGAATTTAAAGCTCCCAAAATTTTTTGAAAATTTCCCATTGAAAAACCCCTTTGCAAAAAAAAAAATGGCAAAAAAAAATTTTAAACCCAAAAAATTTTCTATGTAGGTTTTAACCCAAAACAAAGTTTTGTAATGAATTTTTTAAAAAGATTTGTCAAAAAAAAAAAAAAAAAAAAAAATGTTGTTTAAATTTTTTTATTTTTTTTTTGTAATTTTTTAATTTATTATTAAAATTTAAAAATCCTTCACCTAAAAGCATTTTTGGACAAAAAAAAAAAAACTTTTAAAATTTACGTGGGTAAAATTTTTTTGTTTTTTTTTTTAATTTTTTTTAAAAAAAAATTTAAAAATTTTAAGTTTTTCTTTTTAATTTTTAAAATTAAAATATATTATAAAAAATTATATTAAATTAAATAAAAAAATTTTTAAATTTTAAAATAAAAATAAAATTAAATAAATTAAATTAATATAATTATAATATATATAAATAAATATAATAGTATATTAATATAATATTATATACATATTTATAATAAATATTTATTTAAAATTTTAATTATATAATATTAAAGTATTAATTTATTGATTGATTATTAATATAATTAATTTAATTTAATTTTTATTTTTTTTTATTTTTTTATTTTTTATTTTTTTTTTAATATTTAAATGGGGAAAAATGGACAAATCGGTTTGCCCAAATAAAGAAATGACCAAAAAAAAAAATTTTGGTCCACCCCCCCCCCCCGTTCCCCCCCCCAAGAAATTTTTTCCCTCCAAAAACCCCGAAACCAGAAACCCGGGAAAAAAAATTCGGAAAAAAAAATTTTTTTCCAGGCGGAAAAAAACCGGGGTTTTCCGGGGAAAAAATTTAACGGTTCCCCTTTCCCCCCCCCCCGCCCCCCCCGGCGTTTCCCCCCCCCCCCGGATTACAAAAAAAATTTTTACTAATTAAAAATTAAAAAAAATAAATTTTAAAAATAAAAATTATTTTACCCCAAAAAAAAAATTTAAAAAAATTAAATAAATTAAAAATAATAAATTAATAATAATTATATATATACTTTATATATAATATTATAATATATACGTATTATTTTATGTAATTATATTTATAATTTAATATACTATTTAAAATAATTAATAAATTAATAATATTATAATATTATTAATAGTTTATATAATTTTATATTATAAAAAAATTTTAAATAAAAACCTTTTTTAAAGTTTTTTCTAAAATTTTTTTTTCAAAAAAATTTAATAAAATTACTTAAATTTTTTTTAGTCCCCTTTTTTTTTTTTTTTTTTTTTGGGTTCCCAAAATGCCCTTTAGTAGGATTAAAAAATTAATTACATCTAATAAACCCCCTTAAAAAATTTTAAAAAAAAAAACACAACAATTGGCAAAATTCCCCCCCCTTAATACCAAACATCCACAAACTTTTTATTGTTTGTAACCCCTAAACCCTTTAAAAAATGCTTTAATTTTTTTGCAAAAACTTTTTTTTTTTTTTGGCAAAGGTTTTCCAAATGGAATCCCCCCCCCAAAATTTTTGGAAAGCTTTAATTTCCCCCGAGTTTTTTTTTCCCCAGATGGACCTTTTTTTTTAAAAAATTTTGCCTTTTTTTTATTCCCCCCCCAAAAAAAATAGTTTTTTTTCAATGGGCCCCCCTAACCCCTTTTTGTTAAAAACCTTCCCTTTCCCCACCCCTTTTTTAAAAAAAAAAAAATTTTTTTTTATTTTATTTTAATTAATAAAAAAATAAAAAAATTTTTTTTTTTTTAAAATTTTTAAATAAAATTAAATTAATATATAAAATTTATTTAAAAATAATTTCAATTTTAAACGTATAAACAAATTCGGAGAAAGAATCCCCAAAAAAATACTTGGGGTGCCCCAAAAATTATTTTAAAATACAATAATAAAAGGGATTTGAAGTTTTTTTTTTGTTTTCCCAAATTCCAAAATTGACAATAGTTAAAAAATAAAAATAAATTTTTTTTTTAAAAGTAAATCCAAAATTGGAAGGATTGGTCCCCAAAAAAAAAAACCACCCGCCCCTTTTCCCCCCTTTTCCTAAATCAAAGGGAAAAAAGAAATTTAATTGGGGTTTTTTTTTTTTGTTTTTAAACGTCCCATTAAAAACAAAAATTATTGAAAGGGTTTAAATAACCTTTTAAAAAAAAAAAATTTTAACATTCCCCTTTAAAAGTGGGGGTTTTTTACTTTCTAAAATTAAAATTTTATGTTTTTTTTTACAAATTTGTATTTTTTGTTAAATTTTGGGTGCCAATTAATCCCCCAATTTCAACCATTTTTTAATTCGAAACAAATTTTTTCCCCTGCAAAAAAATTCTTTTTTAAAATAATCAAAAGAACCCCCGTTTTAAAACATTAAAATTTTTTGTCCGAAAAAAATTGTAAAAACGGAAAAAAATTGTTTTTTTTTTTGTTGGTTCCCCCATTATCTCGTTAAACCGGCAAAATAACTTTTTTTCCCCCACCAAACTCAAAAATTCCCAAAAAAATTTCCCCAATTAGTTTTTTGAAAAACAAAAAAGTTTTTTTAAAAATTTTTCAAACAAATGGAAAAACCCCTTAAACCCCCAACCCGGCTGGGCCCCCCCCCTTTTTTTTAGGAGCAAGTTTTTCAAAAATCCCCAAATCAAATAAATTTCAAAAGGTTTTTTTTAGCCCAAAAAAAAAAACCGAAATTTTCCCCAAAACCTTGCACTAAAGAAAAAACGTTTTTTTTAAGGAAAAATAAACAACACCCAAAAAAAAAAAATTAATTTGGCGGCACTTTTGGGTTTTTTTTAAACCCATAAAGTTTAGCTTTTTTAAAAAAACTTTAAAGTTAAATTTTTTTCTTTGTTTGGAACTTATTTTTTTGAAATCACTTAAATTGACGACTTGTTTTAATTTTTTTTGAATTTTAAAAAACCAGGAAATTATAAAGAAAAAACACCGTTTTTTTTTTCTTGATTCGCCCCGAAAAAGTAAATTTTTGGAGGGGGGGAAAAAAATGAAAAAATGAAAAACCAAAAAAATTTAAAAAAAGGAAATTTAATTTAAAGAAAGATTTAATTTTTATTTTGTTTTTTAAACGTTTTTGTGAAAAAAAATCAAATTTAAAACTTTTGGAATATCAAAATTTTCCCCCCCAAAATTTTTGGTTTTTTTGGTTTTTTGTTTTTTTTTTGGAAATTGTAAAAGGACTTTGCGGGAAAAGTTAAAAAAAATAAACGAACACAAAAATTTATACCGAACTAAACTTAATAAAGGGGAAAACCGGACCCCGCTTTTTTTTTTTTTTTTTGGACCCCCCTTCCAAATTTATTTTTTTTTTTTTTTTTTTTTTTTTTACCTTTTGAAAATTTTTTCAAGCCCCCCTTTTGTCAAATTTAAATTTTAAAAAACAAACCCCTTAAAAACCCCCTTTTTTTAAAAATCTGTTTTCCAATACATGTTGCACCACATTTTTTTTGGGTTCCCCTCCAATGTTTTTTTTAATATAAATTAAATAAATTTTTGTTTTTTTTAAAAAAAAATTTTAAATTTTTTTTTTTAAATGAGGTTTTTTTAATTCTTTGGGTCCCCCCCCCCAAAAAAACTTTTTTTTTTCCCCCAACCCAATTTTTCATTTAAACAATTCTTTTTTTTTTTTTCCCTTTCCCCCTTCTTTTTAATTTGGCCCCCCCCCCTAAAGTCCCACCGGATGGATGGGCCCAATTGGGGGTTTTTTCCCCCCCCCCCCCCCCCCTAAGTGAAAAAAAAAACCCTTCCATTTCAAAAGTCCCCTCCCCCCCCTATAGGCCCGGTTTTAAAAAAAGTTTTGGTTTTCTTTTTTTTTTCCCCCCAATTTTAAAGTCAAAAAAGGTTTTTTAGAAACCTTTTATTTAAATCAAATGTTTTTTTTTTTTGAAGTCGATGGGGCCGGTAAAATTGACCCCAAAAAAAAACCGGTCTGTCCCTTTTTTTTTTTAAAATTTTTGAAATTTTTTTTAAAACCAAATTTTGGTTTTTTTTTTTTATTTTTTTTTTAATTAAAAAAAATTTTAAAAAAAAGACCATTTAAAAATTTTATTTAATCCAAAATAAAATTTAAATTTTAAAAAAAAAAAGAAAAAAAAAAAAAAGAAAAAAGAACACCCAATTTCTTGATTCCCTTCAATTTTTGTTTTTTCTTAAATAAAATAAAGGGTCCCGGTTTTGGGGATTTTTGTTTTTTTTTTTTAAAATTTTTCACGGGACCATAAAAAAGCAAAATCACAAGGTAAAGGAACCACCACCAATTTTTGGTTTCCCCCCTAAGGGGAAAAGACGGCCTTTTTTTTGGCCCCCAAAACGACAAAGGGAAGAACGGGGTCCCCCAATAAGCCAGTCCTTTTTTTTCTTTAAGATTTTTTGTTTTTCTGGGAAACCCGAGGGGGCTAAGAAAAAAAAAAGAACCCTTGTTTTTTTTTCCCCCCCTTGGAATTAAAAAAAAAATATTAAAGTAGTTTTTTTTTTTTAACTTTTTTTTTTTGGGGGTAAAAAAACAAATTTTTTAGGCAAATTTAAATAATTAAAAGGCCCAAAAAATAAAGTGGGGGTTCAAAAAAAAAATAAGTTTTCCCCCCCCAAAATTCCTTTTTACTAACCTGTTGAAAAAAGTGCTTCCCCCCAAATTTCCCCACCCCAAAAACCCGAACTTTAAAAATTTAAAAGTTGTTTCCCAAAAAGTAAGCCTCATTTTTTTAACCAAAGCCTAAAAATTTTTTTTTAATTCAAAATTTATAACTTTTTTTTTTTTTTTTTTTTTTTTTACCAGGTTTTTTTTTTACCCAAAAAAATCCCAGCGTCTTTTTTGCCTTATGTTTTTTTTAATTAAATTTTTATTATAAAAATAAAACATAAAATTAAAAATAAAAAAAAAATAATTAAAAAAAAAAAAATTTAAAAAAAAATAATGAATCTCACCCTCAAACAATGAAAAGGTTTTTCCCCCCCATGAATCTTTTTGGAAAACCCCTTTCAAGCCGGACCCCCAAGTCCTCTGTTGGGGTCCCCCCACCCAAACCGGACCAAAAAACCCCAAACGGCTTTTTGTCCGTTTGAAATGGGCCCAGCCACCAAGCTTTTGGTTTGCCCCCCCCTTAAAATTTTAAATCCTTTTTTTTGTTTTTTTTTTTTTTTTTTTTTTTTTTTTTTGTTTTTTTAAATTTTTTTTAATTTATTTTTAAAAAAATTTTTTATGTTATTTTAAGTTTTTTTTAATTAATTAAATTAAAAAATAATAGTTTTTTTTTAACCCTGTAAAAAAAAAAAAAAAGCTTTTTAAAATTTTTGGGACCAAAATTTTTAGCCTTTGGGTAAAGAAATTTGGAAAAACCCCTATTATTTGAAAAATTTAAACTTTTAATTTTAAAAAAAAGTTTTTGTTTGTTTCCGTGGGGGTGTGAAAAAAATTGGAAAAAACACTTCCGCAATAAAAGTTAACATTAGAATTTAAAAGCCCTATTTTTTTGGAACACTTGTAAAAAAAAAATCCTAAATACCTTTAAACTTCTAATGGCCAAAAAATTTTTCCCCCCTAATCCCAAAATTTAGTTTATTAACTTTTTTTGCTTATGCCAAATATTAGTAACTTTTTTTTAAAATCTTTGTAATTAAAAGTTTCCATAAATTATTTATCCTCTTCTTTCTTTGTTTGAGGGTTTTAACAAAAACCCCTTTTTAAAAAATGGAGCTTTTTAAAATTATGGCAAAAATCCCCCCCGCTTCGTGGCTTTTTTTGGGTGGCAAGTTGGTTGACCTTTTTTTCTTTTTTAAAATTTTTTTTTTTTTTTTCCCTCGCGTCAAAAATTCAAATAAGAAATAAATTTAAAAATAATTTTTTTAAAAAAAAAATTGTTTTTTTTTTTCAATTATATCCCACCCCCAAAATTTTGGCCAAAAATTAATCAAATTATAAAATTTAAACGGGTTTTTTAAAAAAAATGGGAAGTGGGGGTTAAAAGAAATAATTTTTTTTTTTCCCAAAAAAAAAAAAAAAAAAAAAAAAAAAAATTTTTGTTAAATACCCGCGAAGTAAATGAGTTAAGGCCCCCCCAATGGGAAAGCCAAACAAAAAAAACAAAAGGTTTTTTTTTTGGCTTTGTACAAAAATAAAATGGAATGTTTGGGACTTTCCGGGTTAAATACTGCAATGCCAAAAAGAAAAAATTTTTATGGTAAAAAATTTTTTTTAATAACCGCCAAACAAATTTCCCCCCAATTAATAAATCAGTAAAATAAAGAAAAAGGTAAAGAAAAAAAAAGTTGTTTTTTTTGGGGGGGAAAATAATTTTTATAATGGGCAGTTCCAAGTTAAATATAATTAATACACATTAAACCGCGTTTTTTCTTCCCCCTTTAAAGCCTTCCCATGGAAAAAATTGTTTTTAAATTCCCCACCCCGGGGGCCCCCTTGCCCCTTTAATAATAAAATTCCGGCCCCCCAAATAAACGCCCCCTTGGAAAATATTAAGATTTCAAATTTTTTTTTCCCAAAAAAAAACTACTTACAATTAACCTCCAAAAACTTTTTTAAAAATTCCCCCCCCCCCTTTTTTGTTTCAATTTTTAAAAAGGAATAGGAAAAAAATTCATTATTTTAATGGCCGGGGGGTTTCCCCCAAGTTTTTTTTTCCCCCCGCCGCCGTGTGTTTCCCTTTTCCCGCAAGTTTCCCGGGGCCGCCCGTTTTGCCCTTTTGGCCCGCCACCCGTAAAAAAAGAAAAACTCCTCCTTGTGGCCAAAAAAAAAAAAAAACAATATTGGGGGCCAGCCCCCCTATTGGGAGGCCTCCCCTTTTTCCCCCGTTCCTACTTCCACCCAAAAACCACCTGCGGCCCCCCAAAATGTTTTTTTTTTTTTTCCTAACCCAATATTTGGTTCCCCCCCCGCCACCCTTTTGTGATTTTCCCCCAACGAAATCCCTTTTTTGGTGGCTCCCGGGGAAAATTATTTCCGAAAAATTTTTAAACCCTTTTGCCCCCACCCCCTCAAAAAAAAAAAAAATTTTCCGTCCTTTTTTTTTTTCCCCCCCCAATTTTTTTTTTCCCCCAAATGAACCCCTGTTTTTTTTTTTTTTTGTTTTAAACCGTAAAATTTTATCCCCCGCCCCCCCCCGGAAAATTCTAATGGAAAAATACCCAAAATTAAAATTTTAAATGATAGTCTTTTGGGGGTGGTGGCCAAGTCTGTGGTGGGAAAAAATATGGTTTTTTTTTTTTTTGGTTTTTTTTTAAATTTAATGAACTTTTTTGTTCCTGCATCCTTGGGCCAAAAAAAAAGGGTTTTTTTGTGAATTTTGGGGGTTTTTTCCAATTTTTTTTTTTTGGTTCTTATGGGACGAAAAAACAAAAAAAATGAAAAAGCCCGAAAAAAAAAGCCCCGGGCAGCCTCTTTTTTTTTCCCCAAAAAATTTTGTTTTAAATATCCACCCCTGGCCTTCAAGGGGCGGTTTTTTTTTCCCCCGACATTTTGTTCTTTTTTGAAACACAAAACATTTCAAAAAGTTTTTTTTGAGGGTTCTTTTGGAACCCCCCGGGGGGGTTTGCCAAAGGTGTTTGGGTGGGTCCCCAATGTGGCATTTTTTTAGATTATTTTTAGCCAAACTCCGCCCCCCCTTTGCCCCCGACAAAAGCCCCTTTCGGTTTTTTTTTTTTTTTTCACCTTGGTCGGGGAAATTTTTCTACCAATTCCTTTTTCTTCCCCAAATAATTTTAAGGGTTTTTTTCCTTTTTTTTTTTTTTTTTTTTTTTATTTTTTTGCCTTTTTTACCTTAATTTTTTTTAATATTTTTTTTTAATTGGGGATGGACCCCTTGAAATTTAATTTTTAAATTTTTCAAAAAAAACCATAAAAATAATATTAATAGTTAATCCTATGCCCCCCCCAAAAATGAAAAAGGGAGTGGGGGGTGGCCCCTTCCCAATGTGGAAATTTTGGGGTTTTTTGGTGTTTTTTTTGGGCCAGAAAAAGGGATTTGGAAAGAAAAGAACACCCAAAAACACAGGGAAAAAGGGGTTCCCCCTGAAAACTTAAATCCTTTTTTTTCCCCCCCCCCTTCCCAATTCCCAATTTCCCAAAAAAAAAACCCCTTTTTGAAAACGACAAAAAAAAATTTTTTTTTTTTCCCCCCCAAAAAAGGTTTTGCAGGGTTTGGGGGGGCCCCTTTTCTGGAAACCCCCAAAATTTTTGTAATGAAAAATGTCCCCCGGGGTTAGCTTTTATTCCCCCCCCCTTGGGTAAAACAAGCTACGACAAAAACTGTGGGTTCGACCCCAAAACACCTAAAACATTCTCTTGTTTTTTTTGCCCAAGAAATCCTTACCAACAACTAGCGCTTAAGTTAAATAAAAAGCAACTTGGCATTGGGGAGGGGAACATGGGATGTTTTTTTTTTTTACTTTTTTTTTTTTTTAAATCAATGGGTTTTAAATTTAATATTTACAGGCCCGGCCCAACAATACTTTTTTGGGGAAAGTTGTGGGTACAAATTGGGTTTCCCCCGTTTTGTTTTCAATCAAAAACGACAAAAAGACCCTTGTAAAAACCCAAATTTTTTTCCAAATCAATTTTAAACCGGGCAAACCCCTGAAAAACCCCCTTCCCCTTTCTAAGAACCCCGCACGACCCTTAAAAATTTTTTGGCTTATATTAAGGGAAACACTTTTGTTCCCCCCCCCAAGAAATGGGAAAATTCTCTGCATCCCCCAAACCCTTTTTTGGGGCCCCCCAAACCTTTTTTTTTCGGAAACCCGGACAACCCCAAAAAAAAATTTTTTAAAAAAAAATTTTGAAACAAAAACAACCCTACTTCCCTTCTAGAAACCCCCCCTCCTTGGAAAATCCCCCAAGCGGCTTTTCCCCCTTCCCCCAAATCCGGAAAAAAAGTTTCAAAGTTTGGTTTTTTTTTTGCTATCTAATTTTGCCCCACGAGTGGGTTTTTTTAACCCAAACTTTTTGGCCCCACAGAAACACCAAAAAAAACTGGCCAATTTTTTTTCCCCCCCCCCGAGAGCTTTTTTTTTGCGGTTTTTTTGCCCCGAAATTGAATTTAACCAAATTGGGGAAAAAAATTAAAAAATAAAACCCCCCCTTTTTTTTTAACAGGGTCCCCCCTAAGTGGGGGGGGAAAATCCCAGGTTTTTTCCCTTTTGCGAATTTTGTTAAAAAAAAAACCCCCCCAAAAAATTAAAAAAGAAAAATAGTTTGCCCAAACATGTAACCCCTATAATGTTGTTTGGAAATTTAAAAAAAATGGGTCGGCCACCAGGATAAAAAAAATTAAAAATAAATAATAAAATGTATATGAAAATGTTAAAATTAAAGTGTTTTTTTTATTAATTCCCCGTTTGTTTTGTTTTTGGTTTTTTTTTGGGTTTGTTTGGGAGAATTTTATTTTAGAAATTTTGGTTTTTTTGAAATCTTATTATAATTTTTTTCTTTTAAGTACAAAACCATTTTTTTTTAAAAGAGTTTTTTTAAAAATTTTTTTTTTTGATTTAGAATGTTTTTTTTAAAAAAAATAATATATATCTTTTTTCCAAAATTCCCCATGCCCCCCAAATTCCCCCCCAAAAACCTTTTTGTGGGCCCCCCGAAAAAGGGCCCAATTTAACAAAAAGTTAAAAAAACAAAAAAATAAATTTTGAAGAAATTTTTAAATAAATCAAAAAAAAACAAAGTTTTTTTTTTTTCATACATTTGGGTTTATATCTCCCTTAAATTTCTTTTTAAATAAATAATTTAATTTAAAAAGTTTAAAAAAAAATCTTTAATTTCCCTCCCCAAAAAGTGGGGGTGAAATTGCCAAAATTTTTTTTGACCCCAAAAAAACAAAGGAATTTATAAAGTAAATATGAAGAATTGGAATTAAACAAAGTTAAATTGGTTTGGGTTGGGGTAAAAAAAAAGAAATTTTTTTTAATTTTTTATAAACAATATTAGTTTGTTTTTTTTTTGAAAAAGTTTTTTTATTTAAAGGCAGGGTATTTTATATTAGGGGGTTTTTTCCAAGGGGGTTTTTTTTTTTTTTTTTTTTAATTTAATTCTATTTCCCCGGATTTTCCCCCCCGTTAAATTTTTGCCTTTTTGTTGCTTTCCCCCGCAAAAAAAAAAACGCAATTTTTTTTTGGCCTTTTCCCCGTCGTTTGCCCCCCCCCTTTACCTTTTTTCGCCCCCTTTTTCTTTATTCTGCAAAACCGTTTTTGGAAAAAAACCCCTCAAAACAACCCCGTTGTGCCGTTTAGTGAGTCCCCCAAATTGGGTTTTTGGAAAACTTTTTCCCTTTTTGGAAAATTTCTCAACCAACTTTTCCCATTTTTCCCCCCTCCCCCAAAAAGACCCCGCCCATGCGTTTCCCCCCTTTTTGCCAATTGGAAACTCCGGCCCCCATTTTTCCCTCTTTCCCCCCCACAAAAGCCTGGTGGTTTGCGAAAAAACCGTTGCCCTTT
>VALG01012256.1:0-22590 GCA_009835305.1 Ipomoea purpurea
TTGCCCAGGTAGAACAGACATCTTTTGCTGCCACCCTCTTGAAGTTCGATCCAAATATCGGTGACTTCTCCGGTCTTTCGGCCGAACCACTCGTACCCGTACGGTACCACGAGTCATGGGAATATATACCATCAGTGCTCCACCATCTTGTGAACCAACGTTCACTGTGGTGCTTGGGAATTAGAACATTATTGCCATTCCCACCATTGTTGTTCTCAACAACATTCTCCTCCCCGGAGAGCTGGCAAAACAGGATTCTCCATTTCTTCTAGGAAATTAGAGATTTACAACCAACGGGAAACGCAAAATAAGGTTTAAGATTGTTGGGTAAAAAGGTGAAAAATCCTCAAATATAATAATCTACAGAAAATTATATAAACTTATAGGGAAAACAGAAAACTGGGAGGAAAAGGTTGAGTGTTGGGGAAGGTTTAGCACGAGTTCGAACACAAGGTTCTTTTCCTTAAAACCTTATTTGCTACCTCCCACAAGTGCTAGGAGCGTTGTAGCCTAGGTTTCCCAGGATTAAACGTGTTACGATTCCTTGTTTAAGCACCTAAACAAGGACCCTTCGAACAAAGCAAGGCTGGAACACAGATGGCTAAAGAGGAAGTAGAAGCAGAGTTTTGAGATGAAAAGCTTGAATTCCTTTGTTTCTATCACAATGTGTGTATGTAAAATGCTTCTGCCCAACCAATTGTGTAACACCGCAGCACCGAGTAGGATTAACTCTAAGTTTAAACGTGCCCTCAGGTGCCGGCGCACGCGAGCTCGGCTTGACCTTTTTGAGCTTCTCTAGTTAGATTTGATTTGCACCCCCCCCCCCCCCCCGCGCGCGCGCGAGAGAGCCTCTATGCTATACAATTCTACAAGCTTGAAAAGAGCTCATGTATATAAGGGGGGAAATTCTTGTTTCAAACCAATGGGTGGGACAAAAGTCCCACATTTTCCCTTCATTTCCCAATTCAAATGGGTCTACTTTGAGAATCAATATCTTCACCCATTATCCGTTTTGAGCGTACAATATATCAATCTCTTCGTCTCACTACGAAGAATACGAATCCACTTTGACCCGACCCAAATCGAAAGTGGACCCCCACTGATAATTGTACCAAAAGTAGCCACTTAATATGTCATTTTTATGCCATTTTAAGCTAATTTTCCAACATACAATTTGCCTATTAGAAGTCATGCCAACACAACATGAGTATGACAACTCACCAAATTAGTAGGCTAATAGTGTATACGAGACAAGTAAGTCCCACTTTCGTATCTGGTCTATATACACATAGACTACAAGAAATTTTATATTTTTTTGACAAGAAATGCATTTGGCAAATGAATTTTACCTTTTTTTTTCAATTTTAAAAGCTTCTTATTTTTGTCATTTTTTGTTTTTTTTTTTTTTTTGCCTATTTCTATCATTAACCTGGTGAAAAGAGGAGGTAAAAAAGGAAAAGGAGTGATAATCAATACGTAAAAAAGCTTTTCAGAAAAAGAACAAAGCATAAATGAGAGGTGACGTAATAATCCTTTAATTGAATGAAGAGACAGCGCTAGGAGAAATACTCAAAATTGGGAATTTTCCTCGTTCGAGCCAGAAGAAGAAAGTCAAAATATGCCATTTCCAGCTGTACGTGTCCGTTATGTAGCACAATTTTGGGTAACACGTGTGTCCGTTCCGTTTTATCCCACGTGTCAGCCCGCGTTTTGGGAACAGAAACGCGAAGTAGTTATCGCCTACCGCCTTTTGTTTAAGAGATTTACCTTTCTGTTTCTGATGGACGCCAAATTACCCTGGGGATAGGGGGTGGAGTGCGAAGAGTCAGTGGTTTTTGATGACTTTATGAATCCGTTTTAATGGCGATAATGATGCACTTTAGCTCCCCGGACTCATCGGAACTCTAGGGCTTTTTTCGATCCAATGGGGCGGAGGAAGGTAGAGATAAAGCGAATCGAAGACAAGAGTAGCCGGCAAGTCACCTTCTCCAAGCGCCGGAACGGACTGATAAAGAAGGCCAAGGAGCTCTCGTGCTGTGCGACGTCGACGTCGCCGTCGTCATCTTCTCCAGCAGCGGCAAGCTCTACGACTTCTCCAGCCTAACAGGTCCGTTTCTCATACTCCTCCTCCAGATTATATTCAAAATCGCTATTATTGCATTTTCGCGATCTTGCCGTATGGCGCTTTCCTGATCTTTCCGTAAACACCTCTTTACGTTCTGTTTGCTTTAATTATTTCGGTTTTCGAGGTAGATTTTTGTTTATCTATACATACATCCTGGCTCAAATAATGTTGACTGAGTGTCGTATCATTCTGCAGAACTTTTTTTCTTTTGTTTTCATGACTAAATGCTTCGTGCTTGCACTATTTCTTAGTGTTTATCCTCATACTCATACTAGTTCGATAAGGGGTTTGTCGTAACCCAATTGGTATTGGTATACTGGGCGCGATATTTCTGTGGTTGCATTGCATGCGATAACTCTAGAGGAGCATGCACAGCAGTGCTATAGATGAATTGTAATTATAGCCAATTCAAGGGCACAGCTCAGTGTCTCAATTCACATAAAATTAGAAGATACTTAAAATCATGTATAGGAATCTTACTTGCATAAATTAGATGACTACATAGGGTATGATTGATTCGTCAAGAAGAAAGCTTCTATACTTTACCCTAGTTTCAATCTAGGAAAGTTCATTACTCTTGAGAATTACTCAACAAGTCCATTGTGTAGATAGACTTGCCTAGCTTCATCATAGAATAATATTATAGACTACTCCCATTAAAAGCTTATGCATATCTTTGCACAATTTTGACTTTTGTAATTAAAGCCCACCTAGAACCAAACATGATCTCCTAGAGTTTCACACGCTATCATAGATTTGACACCTTTTGTCATGAATTTATTTACTTACATATTTTATGAACTTGAGATTTTAACCATAAATTAAAAATTTATTTTTTTTAAAAAAAGAAAACATTATATAGGACAAAATTAAAAGTTTTCACAAATGACCTTATTGATATTTGTTGGATGTATAAAGAATTGAAGAAAGAATACCAATTTTGATATTGTATCATATGCAACCAATCATTTTTTGCTAAGAGATTTAACTAGGACTAGATATCAGATAAAATTGGATCTAAAGGTAATGACAATACAAGGATTAGATAAACAACATGGCTATTGCTATCATCTTGATAGTGGATAGTTGTTTAACTTATTTTTATAGACAAGGTGCCTTAGAGGTTATTTGCAACCCAAAACTCAATCGAGAATTTGTTCTTATTACCTTAACAAATTTTCAAAACTTGCTACTTGTTTCAAGTTATCAGTTATCTTTCTGTACAACCTAATATTCGTAGAGGATACCATTTCTTCTCCATCTCCAAATTCGCTATCCATATGGTGCCACAGAACTTAGCACTCTAGCCCATATGTTAATGCCGTTGACTTTGTAGCAAGGTTTGAAGTAAACTAGGCATCAAACTTTTGACGAATAAAGAAATTATTGTATTTTCTGAAAGAACTATACAGACTATCTACTATCTACTATTTATACATGAATGAATATACTATTAACCTAATGGGTCTATTGGCTTAGGATTTGAACACTCCTCCATCAAGCGGGCGAGTATAAATTATATGCTCCCAGCTTGTTATAAATATACCCAACTCTAGGAGCTCTAAGAGATTTTTCGGTATCAACTAACTGATTTGCAGAATTAACGAAGCTAGTTTAGTACTCCTGACACAAATTTCTCTCTGATGAAGTGGCAATCAACCTCGATGTGTTTGGTCCTCTTATGATAAATTGGATTTGAGGCGATGTGTAGAGTTGTTTGTTGTCAATATCAATGTTATTTGAGCAACATTGTACATTGCAACTCTTATAGTAAGTGCTTTAGCCACTTGAGTTCACAATTTGCAAGAGCCATGCCCCGATATTAAGCTTCAGCACTGGACAGGACAACATCTTGTTTCTTACTTTTTCCAAAATATAAGATTACCATCAATGAGCACACAATAACCTGAAGTTGAGCGTCTGTCAAATGGACATTCGGCCTAATCGACATCAGAATACCCAACAACCTAAACATGCCTATCTTCGTATAGTAAGCCCGAACAACAACATTCCAATGAGCTAGTATTACAAGGGTTCTCAGGTTCTCAAGAAATTGGCTCAAGACAATAATTACAAAAGAGGCTCTTGGTCGTGTAATTGGGAGATACTTCAATTTTTCAATTAGTCTCATGTATTGTTCTCAGTCAGGTCATGGCTCCCCTGGCTCCCTTAGTCCTGGTAGAAGTTTAACATTCCGATCCATTGGATTAACTACAGGTCTACAATCTAACATACCATTTTCTTCTAAAATATTTGAGACATATTTTCTTTGAGAAATAATTATACCACGCTAAATTGTGCCACTTTAATTTTGAGAAAATACTTTAGTTTGCCCAAATCCTTGGTGTGGAATCGATTGAAAGATACTCTTTCAATTGAGATGTGCCCTCTTGGTCACTCTTGTAATAACAATATCATTCACATACATAAAGGACAGAATGATCGACTTCACTTCTGGTCATACCAAACTCACGCACCACAAAGGTAAATCTCTCAAATCATGCCTGTGAAGACTGCTTTAAACCATAGACTCCCCTTAAGCAACAAATTCAGGTGTTGCTCCATATAAACTTCCTATTAAAGATAGCTATGGATTAATGCATTCTCGATATCCAACTGATGTAAGTCCCAATGATTTATAGTTGCCAAAGATAAAATTAAAGCAATAAAAGCAATCGAACTGATGCAATTTTCGCTACATGAAAAAAAGTATTAGTGTAATCCAAACAAAAAAATTGAGTATTCCTTAAGGCGATCAATCTTGCCATTAAGGCCCACCTTCACAATATAAATTCACCTACAACTAACAACAGTTTTACCATGAGGGGAGGGGGGACCAACTCCCATTTGCCACTAGATTGTAGGACCTTTATCTCTGTTAAAATGGCTTGGCGCCAACCTGGATCCGAGAAGGCCTCACAAGTGAATTTAAAGTATAGGCACAGAAAAAAAAAGGTGAAAAAGGAAGGCAAAGTAAGAGGAAGATATATGATGATAAGTCAAATAGGTATATACAGGATGAGCGTTACGAATAGAATGTGTACTTTTCGAATAGCAATGGTGCCTCAGTGGAATCAATGTTAGAATGGAGTTGAAGTGGTGAATTGCAACTAGATGATCGGGTGGCATAAGTGAGGCAATAAGAGCCTCGATAGACACAGGCGTGGACCGCATTGGTAGTATTGAAGGCCCGGTTAGCAACAATTGGAGGAACATGATCCTGGGCAAGTGGAAGTGGACTAAGATAAGGAAGATGGAGAACCTCTTAAATAGAGAGATTGTGTCACCTGGTGAAGGCTGAAAAAAAAAGAGTAGACTCAATAAACGTGACATCTGTAGACACAAAACGATGCTTAAGTTCTGAAGAATGACATCAATAACCCTTTTAGAGTCGGGAATAACCCAAGAAAACACCCTTGACAGCTTTAAGCGCCAACTTCTAACGCCTAGGAATCATGTCATGAACAAAACAAATACACCCAAAAACCCGAAGTGAAAGAGGGAAAAGACCAATCGAAGGATACACAATGAAATATGGGGTATCATTGTTTTGTACTAAGGATGACATGCTATTTATCAAGTAACACGCAGTAAGGATAACATCAACCAAAAAATTATGAGGAACATGAGAGTGTACTAACATAGTGCGTGTAATTTTAACTAAATGTCGATTTTTAGCTCAGCCACCCTATTCTGGTGAGGTGTGTAAACACACCACCATTGGTGTAACATACCCAAGAGGTCATATAGAACTGAAAGGGATTAGAGAGATTCCTTAGCATTGTCACTATGCAGAACACGAGTGGGTTTACCAAATTGAGTTTGTATTTCAACACAAAAGTTTTGAAAAATCTGGAATAACTCATAACGATCTTTCATAAGGAAACACCTAAGTACACCTAGAGTAATCATATGTAGAAGTGAAGTAATGAAATTCCAAAGTAAAATTGACACGGCATGGATTCCAAACATCAGTATGAACTAAATTAAAAAGAGACGAAACCCGGTTATTGCCTGCCCCTCAGTGATTGCTTTCCAAAGCGACATTACTCGCAATCTAATGACTCTATAGACAAACCTGGAACCATCCGTCAAAGTTTGGAGATACTAGGGTGGCCCACACGACTATGGAGAAACATGTGAAAATATGTGGAAACACAGGAAACAAGACCATAAAGGTAATAGGGACCTTGTGACTCAATCCCAGTGCTATCATCTTCCCCATATTACGATCTTGCACAACAGTTGAATCAGTACAAAAGGTTATGGAGCAATTAATGGTACGCGTGATTTCACTCACAGAGATAAGGTTGAAAGGACTATTGAGAACATATAAAACTGATTCTAAAGGGATAAATGGCATAGAAAAAGCCTGACCAACATCGGCAGCTGGTGTTTGATGATCATTTGCTAAGGTAACCATGGGCAAAGTCTTAAACTTTGTGACATTAGTCCTAAGAGATAGATTACTAAAAATATGATTTGAGGCCTCTGTGTTTAAAATCCAAGCACGTGTAGTACTAACTTGGGAGAGACGCAACAGAGATGGGGTACCAAAGGTGAGATATGAAGCCATAATATTATTCTAAAGGAAAGGAAAAATTGGCTGAAGGAATGGTTGACCGGCGTTGACGTTGACTTGCTGAAATGAGGGAAGTGAAAACATAATCAGATGTGTTTCCACAAGACGATTCCAAAGGTGGCAGTAACGTCTTGATCACAGATCCGAGAAAGGAGATCTGACCGGAAAATAGCGGAGACTTTCGTTGACGGTGGTGGAGCGTGCGGAAGCAGACAGCGATGGGAGCGCCCGAGCAGTTTCCAACAAGTGTCTAATTTTCTTTCTGCAACCCCATTTTGAGATGTAGTGTTAACACATGATGATTAGTGTAAAAGACCATGTTCAAGGATGATGATTACTTCGCAAGATACACACAAGAATATTACATTGTGTTTCAATCGTAGCATAAAAAACACGAAAATGAGAGAACAATTTAGAGTACTTGTCATGAAATATTACTAAGTCATGCGAGAATAATCGTCAACAAACGTAATGAAGTATTGAAACCTAGATTTAGACATAAGACGACATGGATCCCAAACATCGGATGAACCAACTCAAATGAAACATTAGCTTGTTTATTGACTCTAGGACTTAAACTAACTCTGTTAGACAAATACTACTGTTCGTAATAATGTATATAAATGTATTTATTTTTATTATGAGAGTACAAAGGAAATGAACCTATTTATACAAGTTAAGGAATGTACAGAATCACATAATTCAGATTACAAATTAGGGTTGAGAGTTATTCTTTTAACTAGATCCTGATTCCTCTTAACACTCCCCCAAGCTGGAGCATAAAAATCCAATATGCTTAGCTTGTTACATATATATGAAATCTGACTTCTGTTAAGCCCTTTAAGCTAATTGATCACCAATACGAACGTACACAAGAAATATCAGCTTTTGTTAAACTTTTTCTTGTGTAAAATGACAATCAATCTCAATATACTTCAGGATTCTTTGTAATATGTATAGTAGCTCGATTATCACACCACAACCACGCAGGTAACTTTACGTTTACACCTATCACTTTCAGAACATTATGCACCCAAACTATTTTACCTTTACACATAGCACTTTCAGAACATTATGCACCCAAACTATTTCACTAGTCATATGAGCCAAAGTTGTATACTCTGACTCCGCACTTGACCGTGCCACAATGCTGCTTCTCACGCTTCCACGAGACTAAGTTTCTTCTCACAAACACGCAATATCCTATAGCAGACTTCCTGTCATTAGGCGACCCAGCCCAACTTGCATCGAAAAATGCCTCAACATTTGTGTCTATGATCATTTTAAAGAACTCCTTTCCCAGGCGCTCCCTTCAAATATTTCACATATCACATATGAATAGTTGCTTCCCAATGAGTTCATGTAGGTGAACTCATGAATTGACTCTCTACATTTACCGGAAACGCAATATCTAGACGTAATTGTGAGCTAGTTCACACACTTCCCATGGGCGTATTGCTTTGACCCAAGTAATTCAGTATTATTGAGTTGGTCCAACACATATTTTCTCTATGAAAAAAGTATGCCCTTCTTAGAGCGAGCAATTTCAATACCTAAGAAATATTTCAGTACTCCCAGATCTTTAGTATGAAACTCCCCGATCCCAGAACACCAATTCTGCTTTCACCACTACCTGTGATTATGATGTCATCCAGATATGCTATCAACAAAACACATCCACAGTCAGTACGTTTATAAAAGACAGTATGATTGCATGAACTTCTTTGCATTCCAAATTCCACAATTGCACTGCTAAACTTTCAAAACCACACACGCAGGATTCTCAGACCGTACAAAGATTTTTCAAGTTACACACTCTTCTGGGTTCCCCCTGAGCAACAAGCCTTGGTGGTTGCTCCATATAAACTTCCTCAAGTAAATCACCATGCAGAAATGCATTTTTTTCACCATATAAACTTCAAGAAGTAAATCAATATATAAACTTCCTCAAGTATAAAGGCTAGTGATTAGTAGAAGCCAATGATATAAATATGCATATCGAAGTCAATTTAGTCACTGTGGAAAAAGTCTCGATATGATCTATACTATTATATCTGTGCATATACCTTAGCTACCAAGCGTGCTTTTGATATTCACCCAAAAGGATGGATAGTTTACTCACACAAAAAAATGAAGAATGCAAATCAAGCAAGTCTGACGAGGGAAGGCGCAACTCAAGGGATTTGACACGAATTAATTAGAGCATAATCATTTCAACAATCATTTCCTTTTCTATAATTATTTATTTCCTAACAGTACAAATTAGAATCTCTGATGAGAAATCATCAGATCTTTTATTGTTGAAAGGTTTAGGAAAGAATACCTTGAGTTGCGGAGTAGCTCTCTCTCTCGCAGCTCATACGGAGAAACCACCACCTTATAAATTCTAGCTAAAGGGCATATGGTATGGAAACAAGTTTTCATATATCTTGAAACCCTAATCTCCAGACTTCTTAATAGGTGGACTTCCTAACATGTAGGATTTCATATTCAATATTCTATAACACTCCCCTCAAGTTGGATCATAAATATTAACCATGCCCAACTTGTTACACAAATAACTTACTCGAGTCCCAGTTAGGGTCTTTGTGAATAGATCCGCGAGTTGTTCTCCGGTCTTCACAAGTTCAGTGGAGATGAACCCTTGTATCTTTTTACGAACAAAATGATAGTCAATCTCTATGTGCTTGGTTCGTTCATGAAACATCGGGTTTGATGCAATATGTAGTGTAACTTGGTTATCACGCCACAACTTTGCAGGAATTGGGGCTTTGAAACCAGACTCATTCAAAAGATTGTTTATCCACGTCACTTCACACGTTGATTTGCCATCGCTCTATATTCAGATTCTGCACTCGAACGAGAAACCATGTTATATTTCTTACTCTTCCACGAAACAAGATTACTTCCAAAAAAAACACAATATCCAGTTGTTGATCTACAATCCTCTTTGGATTCTGCCCAATCAGCATCGGTAAAGCACTCAATCTTAGTGTGACAATAATTCATATACAAAATTCCATGTCGTGGGGCTCCCTTCAAGTAACTTGAGATGTGTTCTACAGCTGCCCAGCAATAACTTGTTTAGGGATACCAAGTACTGGCTCCAAACAAAGTATGCCGACTTCGGCGATCGTTGTACGTGCTGAAACAAAGTCTACATCCGTGGTTTGGAAAATTTAGTCAAGCCGTTGAGAGCTTTGGGATGGTGAAAGGTAGATCGGATCACTCAATCTTTTACAAGTGGTCCAAAACTGGCATCATTTGGTTAGTGGTTACGTTGATGACATTGAAGGGATTTTAGAGTTACTAAGAATTGTTGACTAGCTATTACAAACTCAGTAGGGAGACCTGCCAAAAAACCCATAATAGCCAACCTAGACGGACGGTGACTACAGCGGAGCAATAAAAAAAAATCTTTTATTGTAAAGGCTCTAATACAATGTCAAAAGGCTTAGGGAGAGAATACCTTGAGTTGTGGAGTAGCTCTTTGTCTCACACTTCATACGGAGAAACCACAACCCTATAAATACATATATCTTGAAGCCCTAATCTCCAGGTTTCCTAATATGTAGACTTTGCTAATATGTAGGATTCCATATTCAATATTCTATATCATTTACCTTAGTCTTTATGCTCTAAGTAGTAGGATAAGAGCCTAAAGCTCCTGTTGGAGAAAGTCTCGTGACTTCCTGTAGTTTTTTTTTTTTTTTTTTTTTTTTTTTTTTTTTTTCAGTCAACAAATTGGTCCGAGTTGCCGCTGAATGACGGTCACATGAATGGATTGAGTGGTTAGCAAGAGTGGAGCAGTACTTTTCCATTCATTACACCCGAGAGGATTTGAAGGTCCCAATTGCTTTTGTTAGTATGGAGGGGGCAGCTCTACATTAGTTTTGTGGCTACAACAACAACCCACTCTTACTTGGACTCAATTCAAACACATGACCTTTTGGAAGAATTTGGTGAATAATTGCCTCGACTACTATTTGAACGCTGTGTTTCGAACTTGAATTACCCAAATTCCTGGACTTGCTCCTCACATTCAACTAGGACTTTTTCTCAATGGCTTGAAACCTGCAATTCGGGTGCGGCTCTAACCGAGAAATGTGACTAACCTCCTAACAGCAATGCGTGTCGCTTGCACTACAGAATGAGAAATTGAGCGGCTCTAACCGAGAAATTGACTAACCTCCTAACAGCAATGCGTGTCGCTTGCACTACAGAATGAGAAATTGAATTTCTCTCCACAGGCCGACCCTTAGACGCAATCTGCAAGAAGAAAATGCATCGCTCTAGATAATTCCTTCACATAATGGGTCTACTTGGTCAAATGGGCTTGGGAAGAATTACCAAACCAATTCTTTTTTGAATTATTCACAGCCCAAACTCATTCCAACCCGGTCTCAATTTTCTGGTAGCAAACAAACATCTTCCTACTCCCCTCCCAAAGACAACCCGTGTTTCCTGCTACGCAGTTTTCTATGCTCAATTCCAGCACGTCAACATCACGAGCTCTGGCATGACATTATTCTAACAAAGAGTATTTGGACATGCACGCCAAAGGACTTTGTTTCCATTGTTAGCAATCGTACAGTCCACTTCATGTATGCCCAAATAAATCCTTGCAAACTCTAATTGCAGCCGAGGATGACAAGGACAAAACGAGCGACGAGCCTGGTGTAACTGACCAAATCAAAACCGGACAATATAAGGTAGTTTTTCCACTCTATCCTTGGGGACAAGGCTGTTTCATTGGCGGGTGGCTACGCACCGAAAAGGATGGATAGTTTACTCACGCAGCAAAAGGAAGGATGCAAATCAAGCAAATCATAATATACCAGGGAAGGCTTAACTCAAGGGATTTGACAAAAATAAATCAAAGGCATAATCATCTCAACAATCATCTCCTTTTCTATAATTATTTATTTCCTAGCACTATAAATTAGAATCTCTAGATGAGAGTAAAGTCCACAATCATTCGTGTGTTTGTCGTTCTGCGGCAGGTTGAACCAATATGTTAGAGTAAAGAAGTAAGAAATGGGAAAGAAAGAGGAAATGCTTTTATTGAATGTGCAAAAAGAAAAGGGCCATTAAGACACCTTCCAGCAAGAGTTTCGTGCTCTTGTCCAGCTGCTACAACTATAAGAAAGCTTTAGAATAGATGATTGGATGCCCTCCTCTCTTGAGGAGTGTTAGACATTATATGGTAAGGATTATATTCAGCATAATATTAGGGATTCTGTGTATATTCCTAGAGACTAGAGATTTATTTTTTATTCTTACCTTAGTATGTATATTCTTGTATAAATAGGTATATATTATTTCTCATATTTCAGTCAAAAAAATACACCTATTTATACAAGAATATAGGTACTAACTAAGGTAAGGGTCGAAAATAAATCTCTAAGAATATACACAAAATCCCTAAGATCATGCTGAATATAATCCTACCTTATAATGTCTAACAAGGAGATTACAATTTACAATGTAATGCAGTAAATAAATATAGTAAAAGGAAAGGATTGAGAAACTGATTTATCTCTGTTAGATTCCATGATTTAGGCTTCTCCCCTGATCTGTGCATAAGCCGCCTGATTTGTCCAGACTTCTCGATTTCCCTTCTATGTACTTCTCAATTTCCCTTCTATGTTGATTCACCTTTTTGCACGAGTAAACCACCCATTCCTTTGGGTGCGTATCAAAGAACCATTTCATTCTTCCATCTCCATCCGCCATATGGTAACAACAAACTTAGGACTCGAGCCCCTATCATACTGCCCCTACACTACTCTAGCAACATTAGAAGTAACTTAGGTATCAAACTCAACATTTTAGAAGCATAACCACAGAACAAGTTGACAATAAAGTGCATTAATCTTAACTAGCTTCTGGGTTTGTGCATGTAACATGATCCACATCATCCACATCCTCAATGACTCTTAGACAGCATGCACAATCACATATTAGTTTCGCTCTTTACTTGCTCACCATTGCACCCTTATTTTTATATGCTTTACTAGTTAACATTAGAGTCGTCAGCTCCCCTGATCTTACAAGTCCCTAGACTTCTCTATCCCCCATACAATCTCATCTTGATCCATTGTATCCTCACATAAAACCATAACAAAAAATCTGTCTTCAAGAAAGGAAGCAGGCAAACAATATTACCTCTTCTTTGTCAGTATAAATTTTTGGAGAATTTTTTCTCGGTGGTGTCTTTGGCCTCCAAGAAGAGTTGAAGGAAAGGTGTTGCTATCGTCTCTTTTGTTTGTCCCCTTTCTTGTTGGAGGAGAAGTGGAGTGTTTCTTATCTTTCGGATTTGACTCATGAGAGCTTATGGTTGAGTTTCTTGGAGATGAGGAACTGTTGGATGATAGTATATTGTGGTAGCTTTGGAGTTTCAAAAATGGTAGGGTGGTAGCTTTGGAGTTTCAAAAAAGCATGTGGTGGCTATACAGGAGGTAGAGAGATTTTGATGGGAGGGAGAGCTGTGGGTGGTTTTCTGGAGAGAAGAGGACATTTGGAATTTATATGATGGGTGACAACGGCTTGGTTTCTACTACAACACTAGAGAGAAGTTGGCAATATGGATAAATGATTAAATGGTAGGGCATTGATGATCTATATTGCAACAGGAACTTGGTGACAGCAGCGATATTATATATTTTAAATTTGTTTTGGATTAGATTAGATTATGTTGTTGGAGCTTCCATTGAGATATTTTAATTGTTCCGATGTAAATGTAATCTGATTTGTGTAGTAAAATTTTCAATCATTATTTTGCTCTAAAAAAAAAAAAAGAAAAAAAAGCTTGTCCTAGAAATTATAAAATAGCTCTAGATTGATAATTTGATCTCTAGGTTCAAGGTTTCAAGGCTATTCTCTTCTTCAAGCATATCCTATTTTCTTGTTCATGTTCTAGTCCTTGATAATCTATTGGAACTTTTCTTGTTTCCATCAACTTCTTTTTCATGAACATGCATGCTCTTATTGCTACTGCAGCAAAGTTTTGTTGCTGAAATTGCCATCTGTATGTTATTCCTAACAAATTCTATGTATGCTTGTCATACTGCGTGTAGAAGTATTAAGTAAATAGTACAAGAGAACCAGTGAACTTTAACAATGTGGATGTTTCTTCCATATTAAGTGTAGAGAGGATCATAAAATGGAGACTCAAACCTTTCTTATGGCCTATGCACAAAATACACACAAATGATTGATTTTGTGCTGTGCTGAACTTTTTTTTCCATACCCTATATATGGATTTTGTTAGGCCCATCATGCTAGGACATGTTATCAACAGTAAGTACAAGTGTGACTAAGGAACAGGGGAGACAAAGAATATAGCTGTAGTGGCTTGAATTGAGTGACATGCATTAATTTACATTAGAATAAAGGATTGTAAGTTTCAACTGTATGTCTTTAGTATATTTGTACAAGTTTTAGATCTATCAATTTATTTTATTTATATGGGGCATATGTAGTTATGTTCCCTCTGATGTCTTATCTAAACCATTTCAATGTTTTAGTTTGACAGGGGTCCTACAAAGATACAACAGCCATGTAGAAACAGAGGAAAAGGTATCTATCTTTTAAACCCAGAAACCAGTTTCACTGATTTTGTGTTTAGATCTGCTCTTTTTCTTTTCTTTCCCCCCTTAGAAAAGCAATAACATCTTGAAGTATCCAAGCTCATGGCTTATTGGCAATATGTACAGGTTTACTACTAATCTTTTCATGACAGTCAAATTGTCCTTTCTTGAATCAATTATTATGTACACTCATCATTAATATGGAATAACAAGTAATTGCTGAAAGTTTCTCATATTTACAGAACCTGTAAGTTGTTAATTGATAGGAATTATAAATCAATTCATCCTAGGACAGTGCTAACAAAATAACATGTTAAATCTCTTGAAAGCTAGAGCAGGGGCATATTATATGAATTGCTGTTTTTCTTTTGTTTAAATTTGTTGGTCAAAGTGGAAAAAAAAAAAAAAGACTTTTTGCAAAGTGGTTAGTAGTTACTTAGTTATCCAACAGACTTTTGCTGACATTTTTTGCACCAAGTAATGTCCTGTGCCATAAACACTTTTTGGAGTTCTAATAAAGCTAATAAGCCTCTATTTCTGGAAACAGCAATCTAATTACTCGCGTTACATGACAATTGGAGAACTGGTACAGACACTGGAAAGGTATCAAGACCATACTCCTAATTAAAATTTTGAAATTTTTTGGTAGACTACAAATCTCCTGTTTGCACAGTGACATTGAGGAACCTGACCAGCTTAGTGTGACTGACCTAGTCCATTTGGAGCAGCAGATTGGGAGTGCACTTCTAGAAACAAGATCTAGGAAGGTCTGTATTTCTCTCTCTTTTTTTTTTTTCTTTTTTTTTTGGTTTTTTGAATTGGTGAATATATTATTTCTGACCTACACCTGTTGTGCTTCCTACTTGTCACAATTACTGCAGATTATACACGTAAAACCTAACATGCTATTTCTTGCTTTTTATCTGCTTTATATCTTGTTGATTGCTGTGTTGCTGTGTCTTACAGAACTAAAAGATTCAGCTGACTGCTAGATTTAGGTCTAGACACATAAAATGATTGTATGTCATTTTAAAGAGCTATGAATAGCCAAAGACTTGTGGTCAAATCGCATAACTTGGCTCTTCCAAATGGGAGGTCACAAATTCGATCCCCATTGAGGGCATTGACTGGTGACTCGTTGTGCCAGATCTTACATTGTAATAAAGTCAATAGTACTCTAAAAAAAAAAAAAAAGAAGCTATGAATAGAAAAGTTCATGGTTGTATGCCATTTTAGTGAATTGTGAATGTGAATAGGATTAATTGTATGTCATTTTCCTCAAGTAAATCTTCTTGAGTTGTGCTTGCCTGACACATATGACCCTGTACAATAAAATAAGGGTACAATTGCATTTTAAGATTGATAACTAATTTGCCACTTTTCTAATAATGCTGCTGCTTCTTCCTAAAATAATTCCTATTGTTTATTTATTTTTTTACATTTGAAGATTAAAATTCAAGCCTCTATGGATTTTAATAAGCATTTCTTCCCATCTTTTGTCTGGGTTTCTTGTTCTCAAATAGTTATCTAAAATTTTTCTATTGCCACTCCCTTGCCTATTGCTGCTACCTTTGCATTACAAAAATGTATGCAATAATGTCAATTCTATGCAGAATTGTTTGCTGATGGAATCTATCGCGCATCTACACGAAAAGGTATGTGCCTACTACCCCCTCTTTGCAAATTTACATTCTAGCTAGAACCTAGTTACCTGCATATACCTACTTGGCACTTTGGTGCAGTTATAAAACTCTCGTCTCAATGGATGGATCATCTGGTGGGCTGCTGGGCTTCATTCTACCCATAGTGACCAGTGCAAGAGCTCATATATGATCGATCCCCGTTTTATTTATCACTGTTCAAGTACAATTACTAATTTCCTGTTCTCGCATTCCCTAATAGAATATGAGATTATTTGTAAGTCTGGGAAATCCGATCCCTTAGCTTCTTCTTATATAATAAAGCAAGCTAAGGCTATAAACGAGCAGATACAGTGGTGGCAATCAAAATTCGTTGTTTGTGACCCTAGAGGTGGCTCTTATATGCACACCACATTTTGATCTCCAAATGGCAAATGTTCCCTAACGTCATCTTAAAACGGTTTTGGACAGGAGAAGATGTTGGAAGACGAAAAAAGGCGTCTTGAGGAGCAAGTAAATAAAACCATCCACTTGAAAGCTTGCATTGCTTTGTGTACAAAGAAAACATTAGGGACAGCTTAGGTAATTAATTAAGAGTTTAAACTGAGTAAGTGTGCACTATGTGTTGCAGATAAGTGGAATTAAGAAGGATAGGGAAGAAGTGAATGAGATGGGTGTGGATTTCACCAGCCTTGCTACTGTTGTTGGTACACAGCAGCAGCAGCAAGCAGCAGCAGCAACCCTGAATTTACTTTGAATCAATCCTGCATTGTATGCTGCCCGGCCGGAAGCTAAATACAATCAAAGTAAATCATCCCATTCCAGAGTAATAAGAACCTTAATTAGCTTGTTATTACTTTCTGCCTCTGCTCTAGTTACTGCAAGCTACCTAAAATGGCTATACTTGTGACTCATTGTAATAAAGAGGTGATGGTGATGGTGAGAAGATTGGGTAGAGAGCAGTAATTGTGTGAAACTCTGATTCAAAATGAAAGTATTTTAATTTATTTGTGTGCAATACAATATAATGTTGGGAGGATTTTTCATTGTATTGTGATATATATATATACTGCATTTACTGTGTGCTTTTTTCTTTTTAGGCCTAGCTTGTGATAACTAGCAAATCATACCTATGTTACTCATCATTTTTAATCTATTGATGGTTATTATATTATTATTGGAAAATTGTAATTTATGTCCCTCTATAATATGTCAATTATCAATGTCACTCTTGAATTAATAGTGGTGTAAATGTTGCCTCTTAATTTTTAAAACGGTACATATATTGCCACTCCCGTACGGTGTAAATGTTGTCTCTCAATTTTCAAAATGGTACATATATTGCCCCTTCTCGTACGGGAGGAGCAATATATGTACCGTTTTGAAAATTGAAGGGCAACATTTACACTACATGAGATAATATGTACCGCTTTGAAAATTGAGAGACAACATTTACACCACTATTAATTTATAGGTGACATTGATAATTGACATATTATGGAGGTGAATAAATTATAATTTTTCTAATAATATACTAAAAACAAACATTTAATACACTAAAACTTTATTTGGTAAAGTTTATTTTGGAGCTTATTTGTAATAAGCTAAAAATTATTAAAATGATGTTTTAAAATAAGCTATAAGCTTTTAATTTTATTTTTTTAAAAAAATATTTATTAATTTGAAAAAATGACATATTCTTCATAATCAAATCTTAATATCTTAATTTATCATGTTATGTCTTTTTTACATTTATCAAGTGATTCAACAATTAATTTTAGCAAACATTTTAATTTTATTTAATCAGCTTATTAGTTGCTGTTTTTCAGCTAGTCGTGCCAAATATGAGTTAAATCTGGAACTATATTATAAGGTGAATAGTTGAATTAGAGGCAAACGGTAGTGTACATGCATGCGAAAGGCATTCCGATCCGGAGAGTAAAATGAGAAATTAAAACAAATTAATTAAAAGCATATATGGGAATAGGAAGTGGAAATCGATGACTTAAGCATGCAAGAGGGCGGAGGAAATAAGTAAATACCTGCGGCCTGCGGGTGGTACAATACGGTGCAGCCGCCGCCGCCGCCGCAGATCAGATCAGAAGAAGAAATTAAAAAATATATATATATAATATATATCAGATGATGAGAAGCTGTACTGTATGTATATATGTATGTATGTATGTGTGGAATAAGCTAAGCATGATATAATATATATGAGATGGCATGGCATGCATACACAGAGAGATCAGACTTCTCCACCGCTTCTCTCTCTCTCTCTCTCTACATTTCATCTTGACCAACTCTTCTGAGAGCCACGCTAGCTTCCAGTCTGAGAACTTATTAGAAGAACACTCTAGAACCTAGATTTATTGTAAGGATATAACAGTAATTTCAATATATAACAATCACCGTATGCTACTTTCGCCTGCACCCTACTAAATCTTTGCATTCCGGCCTTCTCTTACATTTGTCTAGATAATGCGTGCTACTCTCCAATTTATTAATATATATTCTGCATTTTTTTTGTCAAGCCATGAGAGAAGCGTTATGCTGTGGACTCGTGTCTACTATATACATAATGAACACGCTATATTCATAATTTCTATACTGTAAATTTATGATGCAAATTCATAATTTGTATGTTGCACATTTATAATTTCTGTACTTTAAATTCATAATTTAATAACTATACAATTTAGAAATTATAAATCTACAATACATAAATTATGAATGTGCGGTATAAGAATTATTAATCTACAATATAGATTTTATAAATTTACAGTATAGAAAATTGTGGATCTACAGTTTAGAAGTTATGAATCTACAGTATAGAAATTATGAATGTACAGCGTGTTCACCATGCACATGGTGGACATGGTCCACAGCATAATTTGCCGCCATGAGATGTCCCGCTGTTATTATAGGAGGCACCTTTAAGTCTGTATCATATTCAGACTAATTCTCATTCAGATTGGGCGGGTCTCATTAATCTGTACTTGCAGTTAATTGCAGGTACAAAATATGTTAACTGCAAACACATACATAATTTTTGGACAAGATTCACTACAATACAATATGAACCTTGGTCCATTATATAATAGTTGCTCCGCCATGCCAATTGTTATATCGTGCACTCTAAAAAAATTTATGTTTCGTATATACAAAATTATATAGTAGAATACACATAAACTCTTAACATAATATACATAAACTGTAATGAAATACAGTGTCTGTCGCGTCGTCGCATCAACTTCACAACAACTTATAAAACGACGTCGTTTAAACAAGTGCGCACAATCCATTGTACGTCCTGGTGCACGATATAATTTGCCCCACCATGCACCTCCCAACATTTCCACCGAACGCCTTAGATCTCCCTAGGCGAGATTTTCTGGATTAATTACTTACATTTTAAATTATTAATTACTTAAAATTTAATATAAATAATATAAAGTAATAATCTGGATCACTCTAATATATTATATTTCAGTAAAATAAGATTAAATTGTGTGTTTTATCACCGTCAAACAAAATTCCGATTGTATTCGATTCTAGCGAATATAATGATTATATATGCTGTTTAACAGATCTCCCTATTGGACTGATAGATTCTTATTCAATCATTATGAGACTAATATTGACTAATTAAAAAGCTTTTCTTCAACTTGAAAAAACATGACTCAATAGCACATTTTCTCGCTCTAAAACTTTATAACCTGACCTGATCAACAATATGAGAAGGAATAAATCATGATATTTTAATGATTTTTTAAATGAGAGAATCAGTGTCTCGTTTGACTCAATGTTATAACATATACATATATACAAGAATTTTGATCTTGAAATTACATACATTAGAAGTCTACTTAATATTACTCATTGAGCATAGGGTCCTTTTATTAATGGTGTTCTTACTTTTTTAGGGTAATATATTAATTTAAAGTGATACTATATTATCTTAAATTTATCTTAGGTTTAGTATTACTTTATTGACTTTATTATTAAGTGTATGTTTTTTGAACCAATTATTAAGTGTATGTATTTTTATTTCTTTTTTAATTCGGTGTAGAGTTGATTAATTCATTAAAAAAAAATGAAACTAAAGAATTTTATTTTTATTAGTGATTTAGGCTAACATTATTCCTAAATACTCCCTTACTTTCAAAATAGTTCTTACTTTTACATCACCATATTTGTAATTTGTTCACTATTTTTTTATCTTCTTAATTGCAATATTCTCCATACCTCACACCCCCCCCCCCCCACATCACATTATAATAAAATAACAAAATAAAAATAAAGTACAAAAAATTGCAGTACTTTGTAAGCTTGCCATACACATAAGCAAAAATATATAAATATATATATATATAATATATATACTATATATATATATATATAATATATATATATATTATATATATATATGTTTTCACTTGTTTAGCACATCATTTTGCAAGCATGCATCATGCTTTCATGGATGGGTTTAGCCTTAGTAGATAAATATTAAGAAGGGAAACAAGACCTTTAAAAAAAATTATTCCCTTAAAGAAATTAAAGAATATTAAAAAGGAATTGAATACGCTTCTTACCCTTCTAAATTTATATTATATTCCCTCTAATATGGCTTCTAACCATTGGGTGACCATGAATATGTAAACCAACCATTAATTTTAAAAAAATAAAAAATTAAACCAATCAAACGATGTCAAGTTAGGAGGGAAACTTGTAAAGAAAATAAATTAGGGTACATAGTATCACTCAAAAGGAAAATGAACGAAAATAATTATGTATATACACACACAACATAATTTGCTTTAAATCTACACTAGTATTTGTCCAGTGCGATGCACGGTATAAAATTTAAGTATCTTTATTAAATTAGTTGTTATACTAAAACATCACAACATATTATTAGCATATATTATAAAGCATTGTGTTATTAGATTAGATACCACATGAGATTTTAAAATTTTACATTTAAAAAATTATGCGCACACACACATTTTTATAACAAATTTTAAAATTTAGTAAATAAAACTATATACAATAAATAAAAATGATTCTTTATTTTTTCATGAGAAAATAAAATGATGTTATAAAATTTCAAATGTGAAACTTCAAAATTAAAAAAGTATTAATACTCATGCCCCGTGTGATGCACATGCTAAAAATTATAAGTATTGTCTCGTGCGATGCACGTATAAGATTCGAAAATTTGTTTATAGCATTTTAATTATCCAAAATAAATTTATTTATTACACACCAATTAAGTTGAAATATTTGAAGAAAAAAGAATATGAAGAAATCTTATTAATGAATAAAAAACACTTGCATCGAATAAAAAAATGAATAAAAAACACTACTTGGCAATCTATATTACATTATTAAATAAAAATATTAAATATTATTAAACACTTATGGTAAATAATGTTAGTAGTTTGGTTTGTCGTTTGAACAAAATTTCATTTTCCGCAAAAACAAAGTGATTAAAATATAATAGTTCTAATTATGTTGTTATTTTTTTTTTTTTTTTTTTTTTTTTGAAATAAAGCTATTACGTTTAAATAATAAGTATTTAACAATTCATTTAGCGTCCGTTTGGAAACTCGAAAAATGGACTTCTAGAAAATGTTTTCGAGTTTTCAGTGTTTGCATGCAACAGAAAATTCAGCCAACGAAAAACATTTTCCGTGGACGGGGGAAAATGAAGCCTTTTTGGCGAAAAATGACTTTCGCAAAATTTGGGGGATATCATTTTCTGCCAAAATGTTTAAACATACAATTCTACTCATTTTTCCAGAAAATAAACTAAACACACCAAGTTTTTCAAAAATGCAACCAAAACGCCGGAAAGGAAAATGTTTTCTGAAAAATGACTCATTTTCCAGAAAAATATTTTCCAGAAGTCATTTTCCTACTTTCCAAACGGACCCTTAATGTTTTATACAGATCAGTGCAATGGAAAACAATTGCAATATTACATTTTGAACATACTTCTCACGCCATATATACTCACACTAAAGTAAAAGAACAAAAAAAATAAAAACTTGGCTATTCTAGAATGCTCTGACATGCTCCCGGTGTACTATGTAAGCCACGCTACATGCTCCCGAGCTCCGGTACTCCCGACTAGAGAAGGTCGTCTATGCCTTGTATATTGCCGCGAAGAAGTTGGCTCCCTACTTCCAGGGTCGAGCTATTCGCGTGTTGACCGATCAACCGATCGGGCCAGTCCTCCGCACTGCTTCATCATCCAGTCGCCTAGTCAAATGGGCGTTGATGCTGACCCAATACGCCATCGAATACCGACAAGACCAGCCATCAAAGGTCAAGCCCTTGCAGATTTCTTGGTCGAGTGCACCACTCGGGATACCCGACCCTCGGAGGTTGAGGACCCGATGTAGAGCCGTCAAAACGGTTTTAGCCTGCCGGGTTTTGAAAATAGAGGACCGTTTAGAAGCGGGCTTTTTTGGCCCGCCCCGCTTAGGCCGCGGTCCGCCAGGCCGCCCCACCGGGCCCGCGGGTTGCCCGCCATATTTTATTTTATTTTATATAAAATATTTTTATATAAAATATGCACTTTAAAATTATTGTTATGTGTAATATTTTTTGGACTTTTAGTTGTGATTAGTTTGATGTCTTGAT
>VALG01012259.1:0-18913 GCA_009835305.1 Ipomoea purpurea
GACTAGTATTATCACAATAAATAACTAACGTCATCACAATTAACTCCGTAATCCTCCAATTGTTGCTTCATCCACAAAATTTGCGCACAACAACTCCTGTAGCCAATATAATTCGGCCCTCGGCGGTACTGGTTGCTGATGGAATTTTGCTTTTTGCTGAACCAAGAAACAAGCCTTCCCCCCAAGAACTTGGCATGTTTTCCCGAAAGTGCTTTTTCTGTCTATTTTGCAACCTGCAAAATGCATCTGAAAAACCCGTATAAGAGTTAAAATCTGTACTTTTTGGATACCACAATCCAAAACATTGATTGTGCCTTTCCAGATTATCATATGATCTTCTTCGTCTGCGGTGAGTGTTTCTTTTGGGAATTTGTTGGAATCTTGCACACACTCCCACTGCATAAAGAAATGTCCGCACTGCTTGCAGTTTAAGATATAGGAGAAACCAAATTCATTTCCTCTATATTTTGTTTTGATCGACATCCTTTCCATCTTCATCTTCGTCTATCCTTTCCAAACTTCTTATCAAGTCGCGAGGGTACTTTGGCTTGATTTTGATAATACTCCTTCTTTCAGTTTGTTTGACTTTAAGCCCAAGGAAGTAATTTAATTCACCCATCCATCTCATTTCGAATTATTCTGCATAAGCTTCGCAAATTTTCTTCACACAAATTAATTTGTTATCTTCCAAAAATAATATCATCAACCATATATTTGCACTAATAAAATATGATCACCATCTTGGAATCTAAATAAAGTTTTTGTCAACAAGGCCTTTTGGTGAATCCACAGCTTATCAAGAACATTGACAAAGTATCATACCAAGGCTCTAGGTGCTTGTTCAACCCATACAATGCCTTTTTAAGTTTTGTAGACTTTATCACCTTCGCCTTTTACCTCAAAACCTGGGGGTGTTCGACATAAACTTCTTCTTCTAGTAGTCCATTCAAGAATGCGCTTTCACGTCCATTGATAAACAGTGAAATTCTTTCGTTGTGCGCGTAGGGCCTAGAAAATTACTGGATTGCTTCAAGTTTTTCGGCCCACCGGTGCAAAGGTTTCATCAATAAATCTATTCCTTCTTCTTGCGGAGTATCCTTTTGCAACGAGCCTTGCTTTATTCCTAACAATCACGGCCTTCTCGTTTGCTTTGTTTCCGGAACCCATTGGTTCTACAACGTTGTGTTCTCCGTCTGGAACAAGTTCCCAAACACATTTCTTTTGAATTGATCGAGCTCTTCTTGCATAGCATTTATCCAATCCGGATCATTAAGAGCTTCGTGCACTTCTTTCGGTTCAATTTGAGATAAATAACACGTGAACAAGCTCCATGGTAGATGATCTTGTTTTCACGCCTTCATGGATATTCCCAATAATTAATTCTGGAGGGTGATTTTTGAGCCCATCTTAAATCTGGTTTGAAATGGGTGCATGGTACTGGGTGGATCCATTTGTTGTGAATTTGCAGTGTTGGTTCAATTTCATCAATTAAATTGTCTTGAAATTGATTACCAACATCAACATGCAATTGATCATTAATTGAATTCACTAAACATGTACATTGCATCTCATTCCCCAGTGAAGGCATCACTTCCCAATAATATTATTTAAAGAAATTTCCAACTTCTTCCCTGGGTGATGGATGGGATTTCGTAGAGAATTAATTTCCCAACTCATCCATTCCGCAAAATGCCAATCATCTGTCACCACGTATACATTACATTTTGGCAATTTCTTCGTCCAAGTGCCTATAATCCAATTCTTGATCTGTGATTTTTTCATCAAATACCACGTGTATGGATTCTTCAACCACCATTGATCTTTTATTCAAGAACTCTTACCGCCTTGCTGGTAGCTGAATATCCTAGAAAAATTCCTTCATCTGCACGCTCATCAAAAGCTTTTTAGATGCAATTTTATCATTAATATGAATAAAACATTTGCATCCAAAAATATGAAAATAACCAATATTTGGTTTTCTCCCTTTATATAGCTCATATGGCGTCTTCTTGTTACTGCTTATGGATCATGCTTCGATTTTGCGTGTAGCAAGCAGTGTTGATCAGCTATCCGGCCCCCAATAGCGTTTCGGGAGACCGGCAGCACTAATCATCACTCTGCGGCTCTACTTGAAGCGTCCGTTTCTTCTTTCCGCAAACACCGTTTTGTTGCGTGTTCTTGCGGCAGAGTAATTGGATTGAGAAATTCCAGATCGTGAATTGCAAAAAGCTTGTAGTAACCTCCATTTCACGAACTCGTTCCCATATTATCGAAATGAGGATTTTTATAAGGCTCATGGAATTATGTGGCTATTATTTACCTTCTTCAAAATAGGGTTGCGTATAGACGTGTTAAATAGTCTTTCTCATTGGAAGACAATATTATTGGCAATATATCTTTTCATTTAGTGCTCGAATATAGGGTTGTTGATAATTGTAAGCTTGCTATCTATTATCTCAGTCAAAGATTTGATGGTGGTAAAACATATGCAATATATAAAGAGCTTGATAAGTCAGTTCATGTTTAAAGACTGAAACTTTTGAAATAAAAAAGTCTATTAAGTATTATCTCGACTTGAAGATCGAGTTTTTCTTTGAAATTTTTTTTTTATATACACCAGTCAGTCTAATTTAAAAATGTTTTTCACATGTCTGTATGCATATAAGTTGTCATGTTTTTATCAAACTAAAGGTTGCCTAATAATCTCTTGAAGCAGATAAGGAACCATTTGGACTCGAAGTCCCTTACTTCATTATCGTTGGAGCAACATTTTAGAAACCAGAAGTTCCATAATCGCAACATATTTGCGATGAATTGCTAGCAAAATTTAGTGCTCCCCCTCAAATGAAGGTAACTTTATAATGATTAACAATCTTCTGGTATCTTCGAGATACAAGACATACATTTTTCTAGAAACCATGATACGGTTTATTTTTTAAAAATAGGCTACTTGGGTACTGGCTGTTTTGTTTGATCCCCGCAATGCCAAGCCAAAACTGGTTATAAAATGAAATTTCCCATAAATGTTCAAAATGAGGGACAATAACCTTGTGTTGCACAAATGTTATATGAGCTCTAGAAAAATCCATTAAGATTATTGTTACACCTACTTCTATGACCAATCCAGAAGATTTGTCCAATCCATTCTTCAAATTATAAAATATATGTGAACTTGAAGATTGTTATTCTTCAGGTGAGACTTGAAGTACATTTACTCGAATCAATCCAGAAGATTGAACGTAATCCTGAAGATTAGTCTAAAAGACTAACAGTTGCGACTATTTGCAACACCATAAATACATAAATATCATTTACTTTTTCCTCACTAGATTTCTCCATTGGGTTATCTAGTGTGATTTTTAACGAGGCATGAGTATGATATATGAATGTAAATGGGAAAATTGCAAAATAATTGCTTAAGTAGACAAACCCCAAAATCCTGAAGATTATGCGATTGTGCCCTGAAGGTTTAAGGTTGTACTCTTTTTCCCTTAGCTAAGTTTTTCCCACAGGGTTTTCTTAAGTTAAGTTTTTTAATGAGGTGACCAATACAATATATGTTTTTACATATATCATGTACTCTTTTCTTCAACTAGGTTTTTTGCCACGTGGTTTTCCTAGTGAAGTTTTTAATGAGGCATAAATATATTTTCTATTGTATTTTTTTTACTTGTCTAGGTTTTTCCCATAGGGTTTTCCTAGCAAGTTTTTATTGAAACAAGATTGTGAACAAATAATGTCCAAGGAGAATGTTATAAACATATTTAGTGGACATCATTTGTAACGGATGTAACGGATGCTTTGATTCCTCATTATGTATATTTATATCCTTTGTAATGGACACACCTTATATTAAGGTGTGGAGATGAATGAGATGATTCTGGTCTTCCTCTCCACTCTCTGTCTAATTTTGTTTAGAGTTTTTTCCCAAAATGGTCCCTTGAACTATCGCTCATTCTCAATTTTACATTTCGATTTTTAATTGCACCCAATGTGGTCCCTTGACTTTTAAACCTCCCCCAAATCGGTCCTCCGTTAGAAATTCTGTCTATTAAGTGTTAAAAATGAAGGGCATTTTCGATCCATTTACGCTATTATATGCTAATATACTAGTCGATGGACATTTTGGGAATAGTCGAGGGATCATTATGGGAAAAACGCATTTATTTATTTCATGTTTTGTTTATTTCAATTTTTTTAAGATATCAAATTGATTTTCTATACATTTTTTTTTTCTTACAAATATAAATAGTTAAATCCACAATCATAACTACCATTTTTAAATGCCTATTACCAAGAAGTCCATCAATGCTAAGAGAGTCTTAAAATATGGCTTATCAATTTTATGTGTTAAAGGACAAAGTAAATAACCAAATGCAAAAATAATTTAGCAACAAACAGAGCAATTCTAAACATAAAGCCCTCAAAATCATTTTTCAAATATTACAAGATATTGTCATTTTGAAGTTTTGTTTGTATTTTATATATGAATATTAATAAACTTAAATTTGAAAGTTTAAACTTGTTTAACCAAAAGTACGAAACTTAATTGTAAAACTTGATAGGGGATAGAGGAAAAATTTGTATGTTTAGACAGAAGGAAAAAATTGTAAGAGAAAGTTTAAAAACTATTTATATTTGTATAAAAAAAATTATAAAAATTCTAATATGAATAGTCTAAAAAAAATAGAAATAAATAAATGAATTTTTCCCCCAAAATGGTCCTTCGACTATTCCAAAATGGTCCTCGACTAGTATATTAGGCATATAATAGTAAACGGACGAAAATGCCCTTCATTTTAACACTTAATAGACGGAATTTCTAACGGAGGACCGATTTGGGGGAAAAGTTTTAAAGTCAAGGGACCACATTGGGTGCAATTAAAAGTCGTAATGTAAAATTGAGAATGAGCCGATAGTTCAAGGGACCATTTTGGGAAAAAACTCTTTTGTTTAACACATTGTAATTAATTTGGTTTAACGGTTGATCCAAAAATTAGATTTGAATTAATGAATATCCCTAACCACGGCAATTTTATATCTTACACCACGGCGCGCGTTGCAATATGCGCCCAGATGCAAAACGAGTCCGTTTTATATTTTTTATTTTTTTTGAAATTTCCCGCCCACCAGTGAATGGCAGTAGTTTTTTCTTTAAAAAAAAAAAAAAACCTGTTTGTTTCAAGAATGTACATAATGTTATACTAGAATACACATAATCGTATACATGAATGTACATAATTAAATATAACAGAAAATATACATACTCTTTTTATACATATAAACATAAACTTTTAACATAATACACATCAACTCTTTAACATAAATAAACATAGAAAACATAAAACTTTGTAACATATATCACATCAACTCTTAACAATAATTACAACAAATTTTCTGAATTCGGATGTACATAATTGTATAAAAGAATGTAATAATTGGTATAAATAATGTACACAACTGTATGAACAATACATATAAACTGTAATGAACAAATACACATAACTTTGTGAACAAATAACACATAATCTCCAACAAACTTTCCTACCCGCCGCCTCCAAACGTACGTCGTTTTGGAGGCGCACGGCGCACAGTGCTATGTGCGCCGTGGTGTAGGGTATAACAGGATTGGCCCTAACCACCGGATGGAGACTAATGGGGCAAATGTTTTTATTAACAAGGTTTTGGCCTAGAAAGTGAAGGGAGGAGTTTTATTGGACTTCATGGAGGGAAGAAGGTAAGGAAGCAATTAATAAGAGGTGGGTGCAATGGGCAATTTAATATCGCGCAAATTATGTCGTGGAATCGTGATTCACGCGAGAATGGTGAATACAAGGCAAAGAATGTCGTTTTTAGGCAAAAGAAAAAAAATTCACGGATGTGGAGTTAACCGCGCGCCGTTATGATCAAATTAATGAATTTTCTGTTATGAGATTATGAATTTTATGAAATTCATAATCTCATAACAGAAAATTCATAATCGCATAACAGAAAATTATAATCTCACAACTGAAAATTCATAATTCATAACAGAAATTCATAATTTATAATACAGAAAATTCATAATCTCAATGGTTCCAAAGTGAATGTGTAGGCCATGGTCCCAAAGTGAATGTGTAGGCATGGTTCCAAAGTGAATGTGCAGGCATGATTCATATTTATGAATGTCCCGTGATTTCGGATGGGAATATGTAGGCATGGTTCCAAAGTGAATGTGCAGGCATGATCATGAAATTTTGAATGTCGAAATTATGAATGTAATGAAAAATTCATAATCTCATAACAGAAAATTCATAATCGCATAAAGAAAATTCATAATTCATAACTGAAAATTCATAATCTCATAAACAAAAAATTCATAATCTTATAAGAAAATTCATAATCTCATGGTTCCAAAGTTGGAAAATGTGTAGGCAGTCACGTAATTAATTAAAAGAAAAAAAAAAAAAAAAAGATAACGGTGTACTAACCACCGTTGGATACGTGTTCACCATGAAATGGTGAAACGGTTCCATGGCATAACGTCTGTTTATATCGTGCCACCAGGGCGCGCATTACATTGTGCGTCCTGGTGTAAAACGATATTGTTTTGGATTATTTTATTTTTTTTGGAAATTTCGCTTTATTGTGTCGGCTGTTAATTTTCTTTAAAAAAAAAATCATGCCTTGAAAATGTACACAATTGTATATTCGAATGTATATAATTGTATAAAAGACATGTATCATAATCTGTATAACAACAATAACATACTTTTAAAAAAAAAAAAAAAAAAAAAAAAAAAAAAAAAAAAAAAAAATATACACATAAACTTTTAAAATAATACACATATCTATGTTTCAGATTATATAATTGTATAAAAAAAGTACACATATTATATACTAATGTACACAATAGGTCACTCCTACATATACAAACGATGGGGCAATAATAATAATTCAAACTTCCCTCCATGTTAGCAACACAACACCAATCCAACCAATACAAATTATAGATGCGCTGACTCTCATGCATAGCCAAGGATCGGATCCTTAACTATAACTTAGAAGTTATCCATCAGTCTGGTCTTATTAATGTTTCCCATTAAAATTCTCCGTTTTTCTCCCAAACATTCCTCCATCTCTAAATCCACCACAAAAACTTAGAGACTTTTCGTCTAACATGATTTCAATTTTTAGTCGCACGTACATAGCTGGTACTGACAGAATGATTCCACGACTTTGAACCTTGCAATTTAGTCCCAGACTATTGATTTTTTTTTGCAAAAATGTCCTTCGCGCCACTTTTTCGTCAAAATAATTCACCTAAAAAAAAATTCCCATTTTAGTCGTTAAAATTGACATTTATTATCTCAAAAAAATTAAAAAGAAAAAAATGATTATGATACATATCAATATTACTGCGTACATACTACTTCTCCAGCGGCGGAGACATGCACCACCTCCAATGCTGCGCGATAACCCAACTAGCCGGGAACGCCACGACCTAAAAGAAAAAACTTGATATTTACTACACTACAATATTTTTTTTACTGGGACTACATACTACTTCCCCCAGGCGACGGATACATGCACCACTTAATTCTGTACGGATAAACCCAACTAGGCCGAACGAACGACCGCTCGGCCTTACTGACAGCCTCTGCTGCTCCATGGAATCCGGCCCGCCTGGGGCAGTAGTATGTAGCCCAAATATTGATGTAGTCAATACATTTTTTTCTTTATTAATTTTTTGAGACAAGTAAAATGTCAATTTTAACCCGACTAAAAATGGAGAATTTTTTTTTTCCGGTGAAATTTTGACGAAAAAGTTGCCGGAAGGACCATTTTTGCAAAAAAATCAATAGTCGTTGACTAAAATTGCAAGGTTCAAAAGTCGTGGATCAATTCTGCCAGTGCCACTATAGTCGTGGGACTAAAAGTGCAAAAAACTCTCTAGAGCATTCTATATACTCTTTTAGGCGTAGCACCTTGAGCAATAAAATTACTATTTTCCAATCCACTATTTTATACATCTATACCTAGTTTGCAATTTATATCATGGACCAATGTCCACAAAACATTATGGACCAATGGATGTGAGGAAGAAAAAATAAATGAAATGACACTACTACCATTGGTTATTATTACTATTATTATTACACAAGCATATTTTAGTTTTTATACCATTTCTTTCCTTCTCAATTCCAATAATTATATTTCTCCTTACCAAACAACGTAATTTGAATTTCTACTTTATTCCCACCTTATTCTTTTCCCACCGAATTACAATCCCTTTCTCTCGTAATTCCTTCCTTCCAACCAAACTCCCTGTAAATTTTTAAAAGATTATAAGATTTCCCATTCCTCATGTTTCTACATATTTAATAATATATTCCAAATACATAATGCATACTCTTAAGGTAGAAAATTTCATAACATAAGATTCAAAAACTCACAACACATGACATAGATACACTATATATTTACTTATTTTCAAATCTGATTTAAGTAGATAATTTATGTTCTATATGCAATTATGCATAGAATTTCACAACACAATACATAAATTCATAACATAAGACACATAATATGTTGTGTGTTACACAGCAAATAATCTATTATAGATATAGAATTCATACTTTTAAGGTACAAAAATTCATAACACAAAACACAAAAACTCACAACGCACACATACACATGTTATATATTACCTTAGTTTACACAACTACTAATTTGTTTAAACTACTATTGATACTCTTAAGGTACATGGTAGATACATACACATGTTTTTTTTTTGAAAAACATACACATGTTATATGTTCACTTATTTTCAAATATGATTAGGTGGATAATTTATATTTTCTACGCACATAATTTCACAACATAAGGTATAAATTCATAACATAAGATACATAATATGTTGTGTATTACATAACTACTAATTTGTTCCAAGTACAGAATTTATACTCTTAAGATACAAAATTTCATAACATAAAACACAAAAACTGAAAACACACAACATATACACATGCTTTACAGTAAACAAAATTCTAACGTGAATTGAACAATAAAAGGTCACCGTCAAAATTAAAATTCAAAATGACGTCGTTTAGGACCAAGATCTATAGTACACTATGAATCATTGTTCACGATATAACGATTGACCTACTTTATGGTGGACTCGGTTCCTCTAAAATCATTGGGGACAAATACAAATATGGGTTGGATCTTAACCATCAATCGTTATGATGTGCAATCGTGTGCACCATGCATGGTGCATACGGTTGCAAAACGACGTCGTTTCATTTAAAAAAAAATCTCGTTCGGATCGTCGTTAACGGTGTTAGACGGTTTCCTTTCGTATTCAAACAGTAGGATATATCCATAATTTCATAACTATATATTCACAATTTCATAACTATATATCCAGAATTACATAACTATATGTCTAAAATTACATAACTATATATTCATGATTTGACAACAGTATATTCAGAAATAATAACTACACATATAATTTCATACCCACATTATTCATAATTTCACAACTAGACATTCATAAATTACACTAACTGTCCATATTCAGAATTCCTTAAAGTGCTTGTTAACAGAACTATTCCATAATTGCATAATCCACACATTCATCAACATATATCACAAACTTCATTAATATATATCCATAAACTTCATAATATATATTCGACTGCATAGACAGACTTGCATAACGACTTGCATAACTATATATTCATAATTACACGTCAATTGGAGTTTTTGTAAAAAAAATAATAAAAAAAATAAACAAAATAAAAAATATTTAATTAGTGGAGTTAACGGTACCACTAATGGTACCGTTACTCAATCATAATAAACGGTATCGTTTTGCAACCGTGTGCACCATGCGCATCATAATTTGCCCTTAACCATGGCTGGGTCGTTATATTATGCACCGCGGTGCATAATCGATTATGCACCGCACTGTCAAAACGACGTCGTTTTATTTAAGTAAATAAACGGTCCGTCGTTAGAGTTAACGGGGTCCGCTTGTTTGGTATAACACAACGACACTACAATATTATCTAAATCCAACACTGCATTATACAAGAATGATACTGTTTATAGGAAAGAAATGCATTTATTAAAAATGAAATCGAAAACATACATTTTGATGATATTTAACAATGAAGGTGTAATATATCAAAAATGATCATGTGTTGGTAATAAAACTATTAGTGCATATAAAAAAAATTAACTAACATTTTCACATATTTGGTCTTATAAATATCGAATGAAACTATAGTTATATCGAAAATGAACTGTAGTTTCAACTGAATAACTGCAGTGATACAAAATGACAACTGTAAAACGAGTACTTTTTGCAAAAGGTTGCGAAACGTGAAAAAATATGTTAATTCATTTAAAAAAAGACGCGCGTGCATAACGATTATGCACGCGGGCAGAATAATAATTCCACCATGGCTCAAACCCAAAGTAAATCATATGCCAACTTGTTGTTGATATCCAAAGCCAACAATCCCTGAATTCTATGTTAGAATTCGAAATCAAAACGCGTTGTACTTATTATTTAAAAATAAATTGAGCCGAAATAGAAAAAGATTCATTAAATCATAACAACAGTCGTCAAACTAAAAGCTACTATCCTCTATAAAACCCCTCTCCGCTCTCTTCTCCTCCCAATCTCTTCTCTTCCGCTCTGATCAACCTTCTACGTCGCTCAAAGCTCGTTCAACATCCTGCCCCTCATGGTAACGTTCATCGTTACTGATCATTCGCTTTTGCCTATCCTGCTCTTTCTTCAGTTCGTACGTGCTCATACTTGATGTTCATTATCCGGAGATATAGGTTGTATCCATTGTCTAATCTAATTGATTAGTATACGATTCTTGGTTGAGGATTTTTTGTGTCGTTTTAGGCTCTCCCTAATCAGCAGAACTTGGATTACCTAGCTCAAGCTGTTATAGTCGGTGATGGAGAACCTGGTGTGTATTTTATATGATTGTTTCTGGTTCTTTTGATTGTCTATTTTTCACTTCAACATAAATAAATCCTTCTAATTGTTCAGTAAAAACACTTTTTGTGAATATCATCTCCACTGGGAATCTGTATGAAATAAATATAACTTAATTGTCTTATAGGTTATCTTTTTAAACATATTGTTATATTATGTATTAATATTCTATATGGTTCTCTTATTATATATTTATATTCTACATATCATCTTTCTCTGGTTGTATTATATGGATCTTTTCTATACAATCCTACAATGTGTGTACTGTGTTTGTGTGTAATATATATATGTGTGTATATATTTGTGTGTTTGTTTTTTTTTTTTATTTTCAGATAGTTGTGGTGAGAGTAAAAAACAAAATCCAAATTTCAAGACATTCACACATCTATTCCCATCAATACATACACAATCATGTAACAACGATACTATCCAGAGACACTTACGTTCATATTTCTTCCGAATTCACCAGTGAGATGCCTCTTCACAAAAGTAGTTTTTTCCTGCAAATTAGAAGGATTTATTTAGATTGAACGAGTGACAAAATAGACACACAATCAACAAAAGAAAACAGATAAACCATCATATACAAATTCCACACACCAGTTCCTCCATCACCGACTATAACAAGCTTGAAGCTAGGGTAATCCACAGTCTGCTGATTAGGGAGAGCCTACAAACGACACACAAAACACAAATCCACTCAAAAACCAAGAAAATCGATATAACCTAAATCCAATTAGATTAGACAATGGAAAATACAGACACATATATACACTCCCGGATAAAATGAACAAATCAAGTGACGGAGCACGTACGAAACTGAAGAAACGAAGCAGGATAGGCAAAAGCGAAGTAGATCAGTAAACGATGAAACGTTACCATGAGGCGGCGGAGATGTTGCAAGCGAGCTTTGAGCGACGTAGAAGGTTGGATTCAGAGCGGAGAGAAGAGGATTGAGGAGGAGAAGAGAGGCGGAGAGAAGGGTTTATAGGAGGGATAGTAGCTTTAAGTTGACGCGACTGTTGTTATGATTTATGAAATCTTTTCTCATTTCGGCCTTCAAAATTTTATTTTTAAAATATAAGATACCACGCGTTTGAATTTCGAAATTCTAACATAGAAATTCAACCCGGAATTAGTTGGGCTTTAGGACTATCAAGCCCAACAAAATTGGGACATCATGATTTAAACTTTGGGTTAGAGCCATGGTGGCAAATTATATTATGCACCGCGGTGCATAATCGATATGCACCGCGCGTCTTTTTTTTAAATGAAAATTAACAGTATTTATTTCCACCGTTTCGCACCCCCTTTTGCAAAAAGTAACTCTGTTATTCAGTGTCATTTTGTATACACTGCAGTTTCAGTTGAACACAACTACAGTTTCATTTATATAACTATAGTTCATTCGATATTTATAGACTCAAATATGTGAAAATGTTTATTAATTTTTTTTTATATACACTATAGTTTTATTAAAACACAACTACATGATCATTTTGATATAATTACAGCTTCATTCTACAATATACACTCAAATATGTGAAATGTTATTCAGTTTCATCTTTATTATACACTGCAACTCATACCTTCTACACTAACATTCAACAGTTCCATAACATTTTGATATAAACTGCAGTGAATGCATTATTAGAACTTGTTATAGTTATGAATAACTGTATGCATCATGTTGGCATGTATGTACCAAATACAACCAAAACAACGACTGGACCCACGTACTACACTTCTAACGTACGACCGAATTATATCATATTTAACTTAAATAAACAGATGATTAGGTTTTTGTACATGTCGTTGAAAATCTGATGCATATAAAGTCAGAGTTAATTGACAACTGCTATGGTGTCTAATATTGCAAATTTGCTTAAAACGACTCGCATTATGCTCACTATGGTATACCACGACACAGGGCATACATAAATATATGCAATGAACGCATAAATGTTCACCTACAAGTTGCCATAGATTCAGACGAGTTAGCCGTTTATATCTAACTAGCATTTGATTAATCTATTATAAACGATATAGAATTCAGGTAACCCATTATTGTTTAGTAGGCCCGTTACTAAACGACCACATTCTAAATTAAATAATTACACTATTAAATTCATCTTGTCTATAATATTTTTATATATCATTTACATTTCTATTAACCAGAAACACAACTCACATAATTGACGATTGGTTAATTTAATAGTAATATAGCCTTATAAGTAAGTTATTGACAACAGTACTAGCTAAATTGTTTAAACTACTATTGAGACTCTTAAGGTACATGGTTACTTACAATACACATGGTTTTGTTTTTTTAAAAATCAATAACAACTGCAAAGTGTTCTAGAATGTTACACTATTTCATAAATTACATTGATTATGGAAGTGTAGGAGTAAATATAATGTTTTTATCGATACAGTCATCATAGGAAAATACTTATGAGCTTATCTGTAATGAATGTGTATGGATTAATAGCCTCAAATTTAATGACAGATTAATTAAATATACGTTCTCTGTATACAAAACTCTACTATTAATATGGCGATATATTATACTGCAATATGAGTATACTGACCTTAAATTGTGTCCATGGAATCGATATATTGTTGAATTAATGCTCTTGAAGATAACATGTGGGTATATGCAATATTAATATGAAACACACAAAAACTGATGATGACTAACGATACTAATTAATTTTACACACTTGACTATTACAAGTAAAACAACATGTTGATCTCATAACGTGAAATTGAAACCATAAAGAGTTCGTACCGACCTATATAAAATCTATAAAGATTGATTCGTTATAGGAACCAATTGCCTTAAGGAACACTAATTGATATAGTCTATATGAATCTGCACTGGAAGTTAATCGATTAGGATCCTACATGTTATGTAGAAATACGTTGTGCCTCTAAGAATCAAAGGCGGAACAATACAAATATGGGTGGATCATTAACATCCAATCGTTATGATGTGCATATATAAGTTATTCGGTGATAAGCTATCACTGGATGTTGCAAGTGGTAGTCCCTACTGTTGAAATCTGCGAAAGGAACCAAACACCGTCGAACCGCATCCGCTTTTGTTCAATATGATACAGAACAATAATCTCGTCGGATCCGAACGAGATTTTTTCTTTATTTTTTCTTAAATGATGACACCGAGTCCTTTACCATCGTGTTGCGTTTTTTTAACGTGGCTAAGCTTAAGTGTACACCGTATTTCTCGCTATTCGTAGTGCCAAAACCAGACGATTTGCACGGGAATACATAACCAATTTTAGATATACCCTTGTAAGTAATATCACAGAACACAATCCCATAATTTGATATTCTGAGCCCACAAAATGAATATTGTAGAGAACCGAGTCCACCATATAATGTAGGTCAATCGTTATATCCTTTGTGAACAATGATTCATAAGTGTTACTATAGATCTCGGTCCTAACGACGTCATTTGAATTTCTAATTTATGACGTGACCTTTATCCAATTCACGTATCCGTGATAGCGATGTGTTCTGTAAAGCAGTGTGTATATGTTGTGGTTTTCATTTTTGTGTTTTATGTTATGAAATTTGTACTTTAAAGTATAAATTCTGTACTGCTTGGGGTAGCAGAATAGTAGTTATGTAATTACACAATATTAGTGTATCTTATGTTATGAAATTATACCTTATTTTGTGAATATATTATGCTAGAAAAATATTAAATTCCACCTAACATATTTGAAAATAAGTGAACATATAACATGTTATGTTTTTCAAAAAAAAAACCATGGTATCCCTATCTACCATGTACCCTTAAGAGATCAATATAGTTAAACTAAATTAGTGTTGTGTAATACTTAATGGCTATTTAAGTACTATATACATGGTATGTGAATGTTGTGAATTTTTGTCGTTTATGTTTTATAAATTTAAAAAATAACAAAATAATAATTACATCATCTCTAATAATTAATTATCACCTTAAAAAGTACATGAAGATCCTTATATCATATAATAAGATGATTGCTGTGTTAACACCAACACAACACCTCCACCCATATAATAGTAGTTCTTTAGTTATGAATTTATGTATTGTGTTGTGAAATCTTATGCATAATTGATTATAGCAACATAAATTATTACTTAAATCAGATTATTGAAATATAATAAAAATATAGTGTTCATATGTCATGTGTTGTGAGTTTTTGAATCTAATACACTCTTCATTAATTTACGTACTTGTAGTTAATGAAATTTTCTACCTTAAGAGTATGCATTATGTATTGGAAATAATATATTAAATAGTAGAAACCATGAGGAATGGAAATCTTAAATCTTTTAAAATTTTACAGGGGAGTTTGGTTGGAGAGGAGGAAGTACGAGAGAAAGGATTGTAATTCGGTGGGAAAGAATAAGGTGGGAATAAAGTAGAAATCAAATTACGTTGTTCCTTATTGTTTAGTAAGGAGAAATATAATTATTGAATTGAGAGGAAAGAAATGGTATAAAAATAAAATACTGATGTGATGTAATAATAATAGTATATAAATAACATAATGGTAAGTAGTGTCATTTCATATTATTTTCTTCCTCACAATCCATGGGTCCATAATGATTTTTGGACAATTGGTCCAGATATAATATCCAAACATATTATTGTATAGAATGTAGTAAAAATTAAGTGGGATTTGGAACATAAATGTAAATTTATTGCTCAATAGTGCTACGTCCTAAAAGAGTATATTATAGAACATGCTCTAGAGATTTTAGCAACTTTAGTCCACGATCTAATTAAGGCACTGGCAGAATTGATACCTGATTATGAAACCTTGCAATTTTAGTCAACTGACTATGATTTTTGCAAAAAATGCCTCCGGCACAATTTCGTCAAATATTTCACCGGAAAAAAATATTCTCCATTTACGTCGGTTAAAATAGACAACTTTTTATTTTCTCTCAGAAAAAATTAAAAAATGATAGTATAAAATTGATTATCTTGACTATGCACGTACAAATTTACTAGGGACTACGAATACATACGCCAACCATGGCCGGCGAAGTTCCTTGAGCAGTGACAGAGCTTGGCAGTAAGCGCGGATTCGTTTGGGTCGTGCGCGGTTCCCCCGTGCTAGTTTGTTCTGAGTACATTCCATATATCCGTGGTAGCAGCGAGGGATTTTAGAGTTGAGTGAGATATGTACTCCGTCGCCGGGGAAAGTGAAGAATATTGTAGTGCCTGAGTATATTATGTGAATTTATGTCTAGTCAAAATACAATTTTTTATCTTATTAGGTCGTGGCGTGATCCCCGCAGTTGGTTTGATCCAGGAGCAGCAATATTGGAAGTAGGTGCATGATACTCCGCCGACCTGAGAAGTAGATATGAATAGCCCTAAGCTTATTATTAGTTTATGTAGGTCAATATCAATTTTTTCTTTTAAATTTTTGAGATAATAAAAAGTCTATATATTTACCTGTAACCGATTAAAACAGGGAGAAATTTTTTTTTTATCTTCGTGAAAATTTTTGACGGAAAAAAGTGGCCGGAGATCAGACCATTTTGCAAAAAAAATCATAGTCGGAACTAAAAGTTGCAAATGGGTCAAAATCGTGGACTCGAATTAATGTCACGACCACAGCAATAAGGTCGTGCGACTAAAATTGCAAAAAAACTCTATGCTCTATAGGATCAACGATCCAAAGATGACTCTAGAGTTTGTGGTGAATGATGATAGACGATGGAGAAATGACTAGAGACATTTAATGATAACATTAAATAAGACAGTAAATCTACGATGGATTAATTAACCACCACATAGAGTTGTGATAAGTATGAATTCAGGTAATCCTAGGACCTCGGATGAACACATGAGAACACGCAATTCATAATAAATTGGATAGCTTGGTTGAGATTGTGCCTATGTGTTGGCTAACATAGGAGACACGAGTTTGACAATTATTATCCGTAACCTATGATTCGCACCCACAATCGTTTGGTACAGTATGTAGGAATCGTTGAGCTATGTACCGATTCATGAGGCTATATCATCCATAGTTATTGTACATTTTTTTAATCGGTTGTGTATCATTTAATACAACTGATATTCTAACATCTGAATACATTAATCATTTATTTGATTTATTATGTTATAAAAGTTTATGGTATTACTTTTTTTGTTTTTTTTTTTTTTTTTTTTTTTTAAAGTATTTGTTATTATGTGTATGGATCAATTAAGTTACATTCTTTGTTATACATTAATATACATACGAAGTCTTTTTATCCCCAAATTGTGGTACTAACCTTTCAGAGCATATTTTAATTTTAATAGATGAAAGGATTACACACCTGACTACATAATAAATAAAATCGAAAAGTTTCCAAAAAAAAATGAAATATAATCCAAAACTAATATCTGTTTACACCAGACGCCACAAGATGATGAAATGCACGCCATGGAGCACGATAAATAAACAACGTATATGCCCATGGAACGATGTTCACCAATTCAGGTGAACACACTAGGTCTTCAAACGGTGTTAAGTTCTACCACCAGTTCTTTTTATTTTTCTTTTTACTTTAAATATTTACGTGACGATTGTCCTACACATCACTTGGATACCATGAGATGATGAATTTTCTTCTATAATATTCATGAACTTTTATTCTATTATGACGATATGAATATTTCGATTATGAAGATTATGAATATTCCTGTTATCAGCGAACTATGAAATTTATGCCTGTTATGAAATTATGAATTTCAACACTTCAATATATTTCGGACATTTACAAAATTATGTATATTCATGCTGCACAATTCAACTTTGGAACCATGCCTAACACAGTCACCATACCGAAAATCAGTACGGAACATAATCATAAATATGGAGATCCGCATGGCCTTGGCACATCACTTGGAACCAATCGCTTACACATTCACTTTGGAACCTATCCTGCTACACAGTCACTTTGGAACCCATGATGAGTAGGGAATTTATCGTTGTAAGAGAATGTATGAAATTTTCTGTTTATTGAGATTAGAATTTGTCCAGTTGTGGATTGCATTGTAGGAATCTTCTGTTATTGCGATTATGAATTTTACGTACGAATATGACATTTTCATTAAAATTATCAATAATCTTACTAACGAAAATTCGAAATTTGATTTCAATAACGCGGTTAAACTCCTACTATCCGTAGAATTTCTTTTATTTCTTTTTGCCTAAAAACGCACGTTTGCTCTTGTATTCACAATGCTCGGTAACACGATTCCACGAACATAATTTGCGCGATATTACAATTGCCCGCTATGCACCATCCTTCTAAATATATTTTGCTTTCTAATACCGTTCTCCCTCCCATAAGTCCAAATAAACAGCGGCACTCCTTCCACTTATTTCTAGGCCAGAAACCATTAGTTAATAAAGCCCAACAGAGTTTGAATTCCCCACCATTAGTATCTCCATTCCGGTGGTTAGGCAATCGTATATCCTACATCCACCGTCTCTGCACATTAGCACCTGGTCCGCCGTGCGCCTCCAAAAACGACGTCGTTGTGGAGCGCCTAAAGTAGGAATAGTCAGTTGAGATTATGTTGTATTTGTTCACAAGAATTGAATGTGTATTTGTTCCAGCAGTTATATGTATGGTGAACAAGTAGCGTCTGGTATACATTGTATTTGATATACCCAAATTATGTACCATTCTTTTTTTATACTCATATGTAACTGTACAACCCGAATTCCCAGAATTGTGGTGCTCTTATTATTTAAAGCCGGTGATGTGAGCTGATAATATTAGGTTTAAAAGTTATAATTTGGAATATATATTAATGATGTTAATTTTATGATTAAGAGTTGATGACATAAGAATATTATCATTGATTAAAAATTTCTTATA
>VALG01012261.1:2500-14110 GCA_009835305.1 Ipomoea purpurea
TATGAACTTTCTTCCTGTGAACTCCGATAGAGTATTCGGACAGGTACTGCGCATTCCATAAAAATTCATTTGGCATGCTCGCAAGGTCGACCTTGCAAGAGCGATTTCGCGACGCACAAATTGGTTAGAACGTTGGCGATGCCTTCTCCTTCGTGCCCGCAATTCCAACGAACGAAATCGCGGTGGTGAATTCAGAGATACAGTAGCGCTTATGATGCTCAAAATTAATTCTCATAAAATTAAAATGAATCATAATTAATTTCTAAACTGGAACTAAGGGATAAAACAACGATTTCTTAAGGAATTATACGTTTAGAGCCAATCAGTGCCGGCGACTGTATCAACACACAACGAAACCGTTCGTGAAGCCGGAATCAAACTTTTAACGAGTCATTTCATAAAATTATAGGCCGGCCAAAATATACAGTGTCGTCTATTGCTATTGTGCCATAGAGACGAGCTTGATGGCAGGACGGTTCGCCTCGCTGTTGGGTTGCTAACGCACGAGGCAGTATACAAACTGTTTTCTCAACAATAACAGAACATCATACCGATTACTACATCGACACATTCACGCACTCATTAGCCCATCCGACACCAGATGAAAGGTGATCTTAAATCACAACCTCAGCAATTTCGTTTTAGACACCCGTTGGATTGGCTGATCCGGATAACCGGCACCACGGACGATAAACGTGCACGAAGTCGACCACCGAAAACTTAAGGCCGTACCACGCAGAGCAACGCCCACGCGTCGACAGGCATAGACCCGCCGCATTTGTCTCCGTATATACGACAAGCCTAAGAAGGACACCTTACACTGAAGAGCTCCAATTTCGGTAACGTACCGGAGAAATTTTCAGCCACATATCCTTCTGCGCAACAATTGGTTGTGAGTTCGTGCACGGGGTTATTCATCTCTGGGAGAGGGATAGATTACTTGCAATAGGGTGGTATGTGATGTGGACTCAGAGAGAGTGAAATCCCTCGATCAGAGTAGAATTGTTATAAGTGTATCATTACGGCATCAGTTCTTCGCCATCATTGCGAGGTGGGTCAGCCCACCTTATTGCCGAAGCGCTAGGTTTACAGAATCGTCAACGTCTTCAATAGCACATGCGCCCATATGCGCTGGCGCGCGGCAGTCGAGCATCCCAGAAGGAAGCATCAGTAGATATACGGCTATGCTAGAGAAGCGTATACTAGATAACTGAACGATATAGGAACAGCCTTTGCAGGAGATACGGAACTATACTATCACCGGACGTAACGGAGGGGAGCCTCAAATAACAAAAGATATTCGAGCATGATATTCATGGATAGTCAAAATTGTTTAAGAAAGGGTATTCATCGGTTTAGCTTATTTTTTTGCCCGACTTGTGCACGGTCGTTTTTCCTATAGGCTGTCCGTGTCTCCGGTCATGGAATCGTCGCTATTTAGCAGAGAACCGTCAGACAAGTAGCATGCTGGGCGGGATGCCAATATAGGAATGTAAAATGAAATTGATACGAGCAAAAGTTTGAATGAATTGTAATTATGTTACAGAATCACCCTACTTATGCTTATGATTAACTAATACGAGGGTCGTCTAGCCGTCACCCAGAACAATTTTTTTTTTTTTTTTTCTTTTTTTTTTTTGTTTTAACCGACCCAAAGGGCGACAGCGGAAGTGACAAACGGTATTACGCCTACGCTGACGGACTGGTACCGACAGCCGGCGACTATCATTTATGGCGACACCCGGGTATCCTCCGCGCCCTGGAAGCGATTGCATAGGGCGGATCGCGCACATTTTGTGTCGTAACGAACAGGCTTACTTAGACGATTGGACACTGTGCCGGTCCTTACCATAGGATCCTACTCAACTGGTAATGTTTCTGCAGAAGTTCACTGAGAGAGATATTGGCAATATATTCAAATTTCAAGTTGACGTTCACGAATTTACCGCAAACCGCATCGCTCCCTCTTCTGATTAAATTGCTTGCATGTCCGTAGCTCGGTCCTGTGGGTGTGACCGCTCCCAAGCCTAGAAAGTTTACGCCATTGCGACTACGATTTGCCTCGGAGAACATCTCAATGCCCGGTCCACTAAGAAGACCTGTATAAAATCAGGATGTGACTATCTCTAACCGTCTAGCATGCCCGCATAACCCCCCCCCCCCTCCTTCTACCAACCCGCCATTAGCGTGCTACGTGAAAGGGACTCCACTGATGGTGGAGTACCCATGGCTCGCCTCCAGCCGACAACAAGAAAATGAGGTGTGAGCTGAGTCGTCACGACTTCCATACGGTACGTGAGACGCGGCGTCGAGGATTGCGCCTCGGTCGAGATAGAGGAAACTGTACTTCTGTAACTTCGAATTCTTACATACCTATTAACCTCCTCTGGATTGCGAGGTGAGAGAGGCAGACCGCACATCTCGCAAACAACGATCGGAGGAGAGAACGAAAGCAGTTGCGCGTTGGGGCAATACGTTAGCGCGGCGCTCAGCATTCAAGTTAACAACCAGCTTACTAGACGGTTTGGACACTGGGGTCTGGGAACTTACAAGCTACTAACGGTAACCATTGTAAAAGATTCACGGTTGTTTTTTGCCGACTTGGCCACGGTCCGTTTTTTGCATGTCGCGTCTCCGTCCAGGTCGCGTTGCGCGTCGGGCAAGTGCTGTGGGAGCCAACGAGGGGAATGAAATGCCTCGAGCCACTTAAAATACTAGCTATCCTTCTAACGAGCGTCTTCAACCCCCCACGCCGGTCGACACCGAACGTTACACTTTTTTAATTCATTTGAGTTTCATTCAAGTGCGCTTAACGCAAAATTTACATGGGAGTACGGACTAGAAGGCTCATTCTTGATTATCAAAGTCTGGCGTTCGGACCACGCCCGTGGTCCACCTTTGTATCCGCACCCTACGAGCGGTGATCACTATATTTCGTTGTTTATCTGTATTCTGTTTCTTATCTGTCGATTTGTACGATTTCTGGACATCTGTGACTCTGTTTCCTTTATTTAATTGTTATCAGCTAGTTGCTCAATATTCGTATGGTGGTTATTCCACGGTTTTTGCAGATTCAGCGGTTGTACATTAATGCCAATATGGCTAAAGCGGTCCGAATCGTCGCGTATGCCTTTGCATGGGGTCTGTACTGCAGTGCGCTTGTAGGTGGTTGGTGCGCCTGCCCTTGCGACGGACGCGCTGGTATCTAGATTTGCGTCCATTCATCCATTTAAACCTCGTATTTGAAGACCGTAAACGGGGTAAACATCTGGATAACAGTACGAGCACATATCGCGCGTATCTGAGAGGGGCCGTCCCAACAACTCTCCCCGAAAAAACTCGACGGGCACATCAACTACATAAACTTCTAGGGCTTGGGCTCCTCCTTTTATAGGATGAGGAGGGTGAACGTCCCTTGAAACCGCACCATATAAGTTGTACGTACTCAGCAATGATAGTATATCATCCAAAAGAGTACATAACTCCAGTACTAGCCCAGTACACAAAATCTGCTTCCATACGGTTTGTCCGTATACTCATACGTGCTGCCAGTCGATATCCATATGCGGGATAGTTCGTAGCATTGTATCTTTTTTCACATGATATATTTTGTTGTAAAATAATAAAACATAGACCATTATAAAAAAAAAAAAATTGATGTCCTTACTGTGCATTTCTTTCATGCTTATCTCTTCCATTATCATAAGCGTTTGGTTAATAGAGGAGGTGCTACAATCATAGAAAAATAACGTACGTACTGCTTTTGTCTTTTCTAGATCATTTTTATTTTTGACACTGTCCCAAAGATCCGCCTTCTTCAGAGTTGACTTCGAGCTTAGCCAAGTAGCTTGGGTATGTTGGGAATGTGAGGGAATATATGAACATTTCATTTGCCTCACTAATTAAGTATTCGTTAACTACTCTTAAGCTTTCTAAGAAAACCCAATCGTCATATTACAATGCTTTGGGAAATACATTTTGGCACGAGAAACTGGAAGAGGTGCTACTTATATAAATCTTGATGGCACTAATCCAGTGCCAAAGGGAAACACAGAGCATACCTGTGCCTGGAATAAAGTAGTTGTGTGGTGTCCCCCTTAGCTTTTGCCTTCGAGAGTAACACCCCTTGCTGATCAGTCTTCCTTGCATTGTACCTACCTGCAACTGCTTTCATATTAGAGACGGCCTCAGCTGTTTCCGCATACATGGATGGCCCTCCGCACCTCTTGCAGCGCCGACCAAAGAACATGGAGATCTTTTCCTGAGCGAACCATCGTGTCTACCAAATTACCTAGACATCCTGAGAGAGCTGAGGCTAAACACTTATGCAACTATTTCATTCTCTGCACCCATTCAGGGTACATTGCAAGTACCCAGATCACAAAAAAAGCATACAGATCGCATCATCATTAGCAAACCTGCTTAATAGAGGGAATTCGCGGGACCCACCATGCGTAACGCAGTTGATTCTTCCGCAACCCAATCGAGCAGCCCAGATAACCTGGCGGAATAGCAAGACATAATCGCGCGAGACTTTTCTCATACGATCTAACGGCAACAAGAAGTGGGGGGGTTCGGAACCCAAGACTTTCAACCGTGTACTACAGAATCCTTCAGTTGTCGGATTCTTATAAATATTTCAGTAAGTGAACTAAGTAGTAAAATCACTAAAGTGTATACTTGCGTAGCAACCAACAGTGTCACATATCTGAGGCAAGTACATTTTCTTTACTGGCTAGTACTGCAACTTTCGCAACTATGCTCGGGGTCAACACCACTGATTCCAGAGTAAGCCCATATGCAACTGTTCCGCACCCTCGCCCACATACTAAGAACACGTTGTTTAGTGACTCGGCTAACTTCTGCCTTCACTCCTACAAATTCAATTATGAGCATTCCCTTTAATTTATATGGCAACAGTTAACAGCAATTTTCCGCTGCCTTGGGTAAATCAGCCATCACTCGTATGTCCGCATAAGTCCGCTACCTTCGAGAGCGGCCCTCTGCTTCGGTGGGTGTATCCGCAACTTTCAGCGGAAACTGGGCGCCCGTCCGTTTTTACAGCATTTGAGTTCCAAATCACACGTTGGTCGGTCACATCCGTTTCCTCAGATCATGAAGTGCCGACCTACTTTCCGCAACCTTATCCTTAATGTTGGACCCAGAAGGCTTTCTCACCTTTCTTTACACCTAATCATGTCCGCGTCTCTCAACTGTGCGCGCTTAGACTTTTAAGAAATTCTGCTGGACATAGACACATACCGTTCCGGCATAAGTTCCGCAACTTGCGCCCACCACCACATAACAGTGGTGTCAACTTTCTGTTATAGCTTGCGCCACACCACGTTACCTCCATATTGTTATACCGCTAACTGTGGGACAATCCACCCTTACGCCGCTATATCTATTCTGCGCATATGGCACCACTAATGTACGAAAGCACACCTTCCGACACAGCGTATCTCTGCTATTACAATGGGCCACCTGCTGTTGTTTCCGCAACTTTCGGCAACCCCTGAGCGTCTTTCTTGTTACGGGGTCGTCGCGCATGAGTTTATGTCTAGGCTTTCCGCAACTTGGCCCCACAACATCCCTACATACCAAATCCGCAACAGTGCGGCTACTTGTGCTGCACTCACCATAATTACCGAAAATAAGTCCTGCAACTGATGGGCACCCCTCGTATCCGCATACTAATTGTCCGGCAACCTGGGCGCCCGTCCAAAGCTCCTCTGCGGAAATAAAGGATCCGCAAGGCTCAACCCGCAAAGTTGTTCAGAATACTCTCAAGGTGCTCGCATACTTTCGGGCAACCCTTGTGTGACCACTCTGGTCTGGGGCCCGCAACTCTTATCCGTCAACGCATTGGGCGCGGCACTCCTTATAGACGGTCGTCACTGAGGTCACGCGCTCGTTCTCCGCCCACATTTGCGCACTTGTGTCTATCCCTTTTGTTAACTGCCCCGTGCTATGGCTAAATGATCCGGCGAGCTATTGGGGCCCCACGTAAGGTTACGTGTACGAGCCATGTACCATTACATGGGTAAAACGTACTATAATGCCTCTTTCCGTCAGCTTGTTTGGCAATAAGATACAGCCCTCCGAAAAAAGTAGCATAGTCGATTTGGAAATTAAAAACATATATAATAGTTAAATAACCCCAACGTTATATACCTAAATATACGCAACTTTGGGGCAACTTACTATTACTCAGCCGGCTTATAGCTATATTGTAATCTAATTATGGAAAACGTGAAACTATGGAGGAATTTAACATCCAATTAATGGACTAAATTCCATAGAATTAAAGGGAGGATAGATCTATAAAGTATAGGAAGATCTTAATTAATCATCTTTAATCTACAATTATTCCATTCATAACTTAGTGACAATAGCATTTAGCATATGCCACATTTATTATAGTATCCACACCAACCCTAGCTATACCTATATATATATTATTATTTATATATACATCACGTATGATGATGCAACACAACCAAATAAAAGGAAAACACATTTTCTTCTAGCTGCCTATACTATACTATAATATATGTTTTCCTAGAATAAAATGGAGGATTTCAAGAAGGAATTATAACTATTTATATTATTATATTATTATTGTTTGCCTATGCATGCACCAACACAAGTCATTTTCTGCTTTGTCGATCTCTATCTCTCACATATGAATTATCCAACAAATGGCAATCTGCCAATTAATCTTAATTGAGAGCAAATTAAATGACATTGACAATAATGAGCAAAGAAATATATAGATTCTACAATTTTAATTTAAGTAAAATGAACGCATATTATATATGTATGTATATATTTATAATCACTAATTAATTTTATTTATTTAACCTTTTTCAAGGTGAGAATGAAATTCATAGTTACTATCCCATATGATGATATATACATTGATAAACTCCGCTCCGGTCTAATAACCCCAAACCACGCATGAAAGGTAAACATGCATGTACGTGTAGACATATATGTAAGTGTGTTATATACACGCATTAACAATAAGTTGTGCAACATGTTATGCATGATGCACCTCAGATCTCATACCATCCATGCAAAATATAATAAGGTTATTAAGAAAGTTTTTAAATCAATGCAAAGTTTCATATAGAGTAGGGGACCGGGATTAGGGTAGTTGTTTTATCACGCGTCTAGCAAACGAATCTTACTTATATTATAATTACTGTCATCATCCATGTAAGAAAAACAAAGAATTTATAATAATTTATGTAACAGTACACATTATACGTGGTCGATAAAAGTGTAGGATGCAAATAATTTTTTTTTGTTTATAGAATTATAAAAATTTGAGAGGTGCATGCAAGGGTCCCCTACCTCCCAACCTTAAAAGTGAATAAATGCTCTTACAAAAATATAGAAATTTTCATCAACCAGTCTGCAATATGCATGGTGGTAGATTGGCATGACAATATTCAATATGCATTACTAGGGACCACCCTCCCCCCCCCCCACCCCCAAAAACAAAATTTGATTCTCTTATACAATGTTTTTCCCCTTCACCAATTGTCTATCTTTATTATTATCCAACAAAAATTCAAAAATTTGATTTTAAATAACATATTTTATTAAAATTCCTGTTTAATCCCTCCACTTCACACCCTATTTAAACCCATTTTGCTCTCACTTCTCTAGGCAAGCCTCTCTCCATCAGTTCAGTTTATACTTTATAGATTAGGTTTTTCTTTTCTTTTTTTTTTTTTTTGCTACTGATGTATGGAATTACAAGGGCATGCTTGTAATTTTGCCGTGCACCTCTAGCAGTTGAAGCTGCCAGCATGATCTAAACTTGCCTCCTTTTTTTGGGTTGAGGAAAGATCAGATCATGTGGCAGCTTCACCTGTTGGTTGGTGCACGAAAAAACCTTAATTTCTCACAAACCTACTTGCCCAGATAATTTTGTTCCCAACCATGAAAAGGGTAATGTTTTTTTTTGCTTTTTTTTTTTTTTTTTTTTGTTTTTCCTTTACTTTCTTTTAATCAAGATCTGGGTTTTACATGAATTCTATAGCCCTCTATTGTTCTTCTGCAATTGTGTGGATTGAATTGATGGACAATTAGGGTTTTGTATGTGTGTTGGTGGGAGAAGGGTAGATCTGATTCTTTAGATGTTTAGAAATCATAATTTGTATGTGTGTTGATGTTTTTGTTATTCTGTGCATTGATTTGAAGAATTTGAAGAATCCTAGAATGTTTTTGGTGAGCCATAACAAATTCTGAGAAAACCCCAGATTTTTTTACATAGTTTTATGCTAATATATATTTTGTATATATGTCTCTTGAAAAGTGGAGCAGATTCTGTGTATAGTACATGACATCCCAAAGAGGAAAGTGTTACTGTTCATTTCTGGTGTTCAAAATTTCCTCCTTCATCTTATTTTCCGTTTAATTGTTAGATTTCTTATTAATAATCATTTCATTAATCTTAATTTATCCAAAATTTTCATCAATTTCACGTACAGTCTGAAATGGGCAAAAGAAAGAGACAAAGGGAGCTCACAGGTTTCTATATCATAATAATGTTAATTAATGACAAACAACCCATGAATCTTGTGATGTTTTCTAGTATATATATATATATATGTTGGCCGCTCCTGCATCAGAAACGTGCACTTACTGCCAAAGTGTTACACGAGTATAAGAAATAAAGTCACATCTTTGCTATTAGTTATAGCTTTGCTTTTAGTTATAGTGGTAAGCGTTTGATCCTGATAATATATGGTATTACTCCGTATATATCTTTGTATGTGCTATTCATATATATTAGTTGTCCCAAGTTGGCATGTGATGGGTTCTTGTTTTTACCTGAGGATGAGTGGTAACCTTCATGGATTGTATTATCGATGAATGATGAAGTTTTGGTTGTGGATATATGAATGGATCCAAGTTTCTCTCTAGTTAATAGTACAATAAATGCATATTTTAATGAAATAGCTGGATTATGTTGTCCTATTTGCAGATAGCAGATTCCTGTTACATATATATCTTAAAACATCAGATCAGAGACAAAGATCTGATTTTTGGCACAAGTACTTGGTTGGCCTCACTTCCTGTCACATGAATTTCGATTCTCAGTTTTGGGATAATGTTTTTTATTTTAATTTCTTGTAATTAATGTCTGGGAAATTACACCAGCTAATTAGCTTGATGATGTAATTAATGTTGTCAAAAACTTAGCATTTATAATGGTTGTACAGAACAACAAATGTATAGTGCATGTGAAGTCCCTGCAGATCAGGCAACTTCTTTGTGTATTGTAAAGTATTAGAATAGGATTATCTTGTAGTTCTTATAGTTTGAATAATATTATGTTTTTTTTTTCTATTTTCTCTTGTGAAACACAGTTTCATTTAATGGTAATATCATTCTTCATCAACTCCAAAATCTATTTTTTATGCACCCATTTTTCATTTTACAACACTCACAATATCAACAAAAAGTACTGTTTTCTCTTACAACGCTCGCAATATCAGCAAAAAGTACTAATAACGAAGATATTTTGTGTCGTTTGATTGTAAATTTCACTTGAGAAATCACTAACTCATCATGATTTATCACTCCACATTGTAATTTATCATCTCACAATCGTGCATGTCAGGCCGGAGAATGGGGGCAAGGGATTGGACTTCGCGTTGTTTCATGCGATTTATCACTCCATATTGTAATTTAATTTACCACTCCACAATCTTGTCAGACGGGGTGTGGGTCCTACCCTCCTTCGTGTTCTGTGTGATTTATCACTCCACATTGTAATTTACCACTCCACATTAATCTTGCCAGACTGGGATGTGGGGTCCTGTCCTCCTTCGCATTCTGTGTAATTTGCCACTCCACAATCTTGTCGACCGAGTGTGGGGTCCTAGAGCGAGGGACTTCGCCTGTTCGTTCACGAGGTTGGGTTTGTATATGAAGAAGAAGAAGAAGAAGAAGAAGAAGAAGAAGAAGAAATTCCATAAAGATTGAGTTGTGTAAGTGGTGTGTATAAATAGATTAGGTGGTTGAGAAGTGTGTGTTGTTTTTTACCTTTTTTTGTAGTTAGGAAGAGTGATATTTTGGGTAAAGATTCCCCAGAGCTTTCAACTTCCAGTGGGTGCAGTAGTGAAAAAACAAGAAAGCATGGTAAAATGTCGCCGTCATTGATTCTCTTCCTCAATTCAGGTTTTTGTGAGGAGCCCTTTACTCACAAGGAACAGGAAGCAAATATGAGTTTGGTCCTAGGGTTGTTGCATTTTCTATACATGGAATGGTCCCCCAAAAGGTCAAGTGACTTACAGCTGCATGGAATCATAAATCATCCATCTATATAGAGGAAATTTCAATTTTGGTTATATGACTATAGGAGTCTTGTTAATTTTAGTCCCTAACTTTTAAAAGTGTCAATTTAATATTTTAACTATGCAATTTTTGTCAATTTTGGTCACTTCGATCAAATTGCCGGTCAAATTTCGCCGAAAAATTGTACTCCGTAATAATTAAAATAATGAAGTATTTTGGTCATTTCACGCCACTTTTCTTCTTCTACGGCGAGTCCATCCCTTTCTCTCCCGTTTCTGGCGTTCTTTCTCCCTGTAAACCCTTATCTTTAATATCATCAAGCATCATTTCCCCATCATCTAGTTCATTGCATTCGTCGAAAACGGGAGAGGAAGGGATGGACTCGCCTGGGAAGAAGAAAGAGACGTGAAATTATCAAAATATCCTCATTATTTAAATAATTTTTCCGGCGAAATTTGGCCGGAGTGACCAAAATTGACAAAAAATTACATATACCAAATTGACACTTTTAAAAGTCAGGGACTGAATTAAATTAAACAAGACTCCTATAGTCATAGGATTAAAATTGAAATTTTCTCTTTCTCTCTCTCTCTCTCTCTCTTCTCTCTATATACTAATATATATATATATACTATATATAGTATATATAGTAATATATTATATATATATATATATATATATATATATATAATATAGAAGAGCGCTCATATGCGGCGGGGTCTTACCGTGCGGCGGTGCGGTCAAATTCCAGAATACACCAACAGTGTTAACAATATGCACCAACCGTGTAATAAAAACACACCCCAATGAAATGTAATAAAACATCACAAATACACCACAAACTCACAAAATACACCACAGACTCGAAAAAATCACCACCCCCAATGGTGTATTTCCGAACAGTGTATGGTTTTTACTCACACCTAATGGTGTGTGTTTGGTGATGCAGGGCTCTGTTTACTCTGTTTTGTGTGGTGTATTTCCTAACGTTGATGGTGCATATTTGTGAACTATTGGTGCTGCCGCACCATAAAAAATAACCGACGTAAGACACTGCCGCACTTGAACCGCTATATATATATATATTATGCCTACACTATTATTGCTTTTAATGAGAGCTTGGACTACTGAAAGAGACAAACTCATACAACCATTTTCTGTGTCATACAACCCATTTTTCTGTCATAATTCATATATACTGAATGTCCGAGTATATGCTTTCGAGTTAGAGCTCAATAATCCCAGTTGTTATGAAATTATCTCTCAGTGAACTTTACATTGGTCTAGTATATA
>VALG01012262.1:0-22750 GCA_009835305.1 Ipomoea purpurea
TTTTTTTAATTTCTTGGTAGTAAGATTTTATGTTGCACCCCTGTCTTTTGTTGCTAGGGATAAGTTGAAGTTGTATATAATGCTTTGTGGTTTTTACGTGCAAGTTACTGATAACACATTCCCCTGCTTTCATGTTTATTCTTGTTTTGAAATTTTGATATTGTAGTAGTTAGTGTTTATTTATTTAATTTTTTTTTTAAACTTTGCATTTGTCACATTTGTTATTATGAAAAGAAAATTATGAATGTTATTCAATTTGTGATCTGTTTCTTTCTGGCTGGTCCATTGAACGGTGGTTGCAAACCTTTTACTACAGTGTTCTCTTTTGTACAAATGTAATTACTTTCTTAATGGGACTTGTCACAGCCTTGTTGTCATTTGTGTATGATGAGCTTGCATCCCTGGAATGCATGCATACTTCTAACTTCTTGCTTCTACTTCATCATAGAACCTTAAGTTTACTTCACACTTGCTAAAAATGAAAAAGAAAGTAGCTGTTTATCATTAATGGTAGTCTTGCATGAAACAGAACAGAATATAACTTTTCTAGTCTTTTAATTTTGGCTAAATAAAATCAGGTTCATTTCTATTTACCTCAACTTATATCTTCTTCAGAGGGTTACAGACATGGCTTTCTTTTCAGAGGATGTTCCCCTTTTGGCTAGGTACTCTTTTTAATGTTGCTCACAGTATTGCATCGTTCTTTATAAATGCATTTTATTTATTTTGCTTATGTGCTATTGTACTTATTTGACAGTGCAAGTGGTAATGGGCGGGTTTGTATATGGAAAATCTCTGAAGAAGAAGATGAGGACGACAAGCACAAAATAACAAGCCAGATAGTTATTGCTATTCAAATTGTGGGAGAAGGAGAATCTGTTCACCCACGAGTCTGTTGGCACTGCCACAAACAAGTGTGTTCTGAGAACATGATCTTTATAACTTTTTAGCATTAATTATTCTATCATTTGATTTGTTGCTTTCTCATTTTCTAAGCTGTCTTAAGCGTTATCATGCCCCTCCTTACCACAGGAAATTCTTTTTGTTGGGATGGGAACAAGAGTTTTTGAAAATTGATACCACAAAAGTTGGAAAAGGTGAACTCTTTTCAGAGGAGAACCGCTGAGGTGTCCCGTTGACCGCTTGGTTGACAGTGTCCAGCTTGTTGGTACCCACGATGGAGAAGTGACTGATTTATCGATGTTTCCGTTGAAGACCACTTTTCTTGTATCTGCTTCAGTAGATGGCACGGTTGGTTAATTTCTAGTTTTCATGCTGTGACTTTGCAATGCTAGTTAAGTTGAAATACTTTTCTAGCAACTTGGTTCTCTTTTCTTGAGTTTCTACACTTAATATCTCTTTTTCTTTTTCACTTGGTATTCATTTTGTTTGTTAATGGGTGTAGGGATTATAGTGCAGTTGGCTTGTTATAGTCTATTTGGAACCAAGCATAACCCCTTCTTATTTATGCATGTGTGGATTTTGTCTTTTAAACAGATAAAGTTTGGGAGGATTGCAAGTCGATTCCTACTGCTGTACTGCAGCACATGATGGCCAGCCTGTAAATTCTGTTACATTTTTTGGCTGCTCCAAAACCCTGACCACATCATATTAATTACGGGGGTATGTGCGGAATTTTCCTTAAAACAGTTACTATGCATATCTACTTTGAACTATTAAACATTTTTATTTTTTTTTTGCAACAACTTGTTCAAATGTAGAAAATATTTCCTTAAGCAGTATTCTTTTTGTGTTAATTTTGATTCTTTTCATGAATAAGTGATTCACTTAATTGTCTTTTGCTCTTGTTTCTGCAATAACTATTAATTGAAGATTGATCAAGGGCCTATTAATGAGAAGTTGAAGATATGGTACAGCAATGTGATGGTAAATCATGGCGCTTTGCAAACATTATATTGAAGTGATTAACAGGTGCCTACTTAATCGAGAAGTGAAGATATGGTGTATCAGAATGTGATGCTGATTCATGGCGCTGTACCAGACATTAGTGCTGATGAGTTCAGGTGCAATCGAGTTCAAGACGGCATTTTTGATAAGTTGTGGTCTTTCTCAGCTGGTTTATTCTTATTGGCATAATGACAAAGAATAGCTATATATGCAGTGTATATAGAATTAATTGGTCTGAACAGTAGCATATAGTATGGTTTCATAGCAGATTTGCTTGTGTATTATTCAATTTTTAGTTTCATTGGGATACGTGACTGCTCCACATAAAACATTGTGTTCAAATTTTTTGGTCTTTCAGAACAATGTCGATTGCGCGAGTTATGGCTTGGATTTATACACAGTGTTTTACTTCAATTGGATCAATGTTTGTGTTCTGTGTTTGAGAATCCAGAACCTTCACTAAGAACATTAGCTGCAAGGATCCTGAGATTTTATTGGATTGTTCTTCAAAATAAAGTGCATTAAGGGTGAAGAGACTATTACGTGACCTATATTCTAACATATTAACTGATTAAGATCTCCATGCTTAAATGATGGACTCAACGCTGGTAGGAAATGATTGTAACACCAAGAATAGAGATAAGGAAGAACTTATACCCATGCTATTTGAAGCCTTTCAGGGGTTCAGGTGGACCTAAGAGGGGGAAGGTAGGATAATTATTATGTGAAGAGACGAATCCAAATGCCTTGCAAGAGTTTATTTAGATGAAGCAGTATCATAGCTTGTATAGGTTGATATGTTTTGAAAAATTTATTCGTTTGATATATGTGTGTGTGTGTGTTATAAGGTTTTAATTGATTCTTGTGGATGAGAAGGGTGATGCTTAAACTTATTCTCGATTCGGAAATTCAAACTTTAAGTCTAGTGTCTACAGGCAGATCAAGCACAATTTTCACATAGTTTCTTAGGTTAAGATAATTTTTGATGTAGTTTGATTTCATATGTTCCTTAAGTCACATTTGCATTGCTGGTTATTCATTTTAGGAAATACTTACCATTTATATAATGGTGAAAATGTTGCATTTGTCTTTTCTCATAGTTTTTTCCGGTGGTGCTTATATTTTTTCTTTCTAATCAACCTAATAATGCTTAACAAAATTCTTCTATATAAAGATGCCTAAACAAAGAATGAAATTATATATGTAAATTATAGCGCATTATATATAATACTATATTATATATATAATATATAATATATATATTATATATATATATATATACTATATACTATAACCACTAAAATATATACTATATTATAATACAATAGAAAATAGATAGATATTCATAGTATTATATAATTTTCGATTCCCTCTCAGAATTCAATTGGATTCAGCCGAAATCACCGACCAACGGACTGGTGGGATGCTTCCATTCGATATGCACAACCCTCTATGGCCATCGCCTATCTGCCACATTGTGTCAGCTTCGGTAAATTCCCAAACCCAAAACTTCGATAACCCTAATTTGATTTCTTCGCCGTTTTCCCTTACTGTCTGCTTCTTATCTACAGACGACTGGATGGCGAGGCATTGCGTTTACTCGTTAGCCCTAGAGGCCGGTTTTCACTGGTACTATATCGTATATGATGATAAATTCCTATGGGCGGCCCTTGACGGTACTACTATTGTTTTGTGTGATCTGGCCCTGGGCTTGGTTAGGCAGGCAGTTTGCAATTTTAATGACCTATATGTTATGTATTGGGGTTTGTTTTTAATCGCATACGAGTTGTAAGATCGATACTGCTTTTGGACCGATGCTGAATGATCTGATAAGGGTGTGGATCCTTAACTTGATGATTAATGAAAAAGAAAAAGTAGCTGAATAGGTTAGCTGTTTTATCATTGAATGGTAGTCTTGCATGAACAGACTAGTCTTTTTAATTTTGGCTAAATAAAGTCAGGTCTTTTTTTTACGTCAACTTATATCTTCTTTTAGAGGATTACAGACATGGCTTTCTTTTCAGAGGATGTTGCCCTTTTGGCTAGGTACTCTTGTTAATGTTGCTCACAATATTGCCGTTCTTTATATATGTATTTTATTTATTTTGCTTATGTGCTATTGTGTTTAATTGACAGTGCAAGTGGTAATGGCGGGTTTGTGTATATGGGAAATCAACTGAAGAAAAGATGAGGATGGCAGGCCACAAATAACAAGCCAGACAGTCATTGCTATTCAAATTGTGGGAGAAGGAGAATCTGTTACCCGAGTCTGTTGGCATTGCTGCAAACAAGTGTGTTCTGAGAATATGATCTTATAACTTTTTAGCATTAATTATATCTATCATTTGATTTGTTGTTTCTCATTTTAAGCTGTCTTAAGAGTTATCATGCCCCTCCTTACCACAGGAAATTCTTTTTGTTGGGATGGGAACAAGAGTTTTGAAAATTGATACACAAAAGTTGGAAAAGGTGAACTATTTTTAGAGGAGAACCGCTGAGGTGTCCGTTGACCGCTTGGTTGACAGTGTCCAGCTTGTTGGTACTCCACGATGGAGAAGTGACTGATTTATCGATGTTTCCGTTGAAGACACTTTTCTTGTATCTGCTTCAGTAGATGGCACGGTTGGTTTAATTTTTACTTTTCATGCCTGTGACTTTGCAATGCTAGTTCGTTGAAATACTTTTCTTGAGTTCTACACTTAATATCTCTTTTTTCCTTTTTCACTTGGTATTCATTTTGTTTGTTAATGGGTGTAGAGATTATAGTTGCCAATGGCTTGTTATAGTTACTGGAACCAAGCATTAGCCCTTTTATTTATGCATGTGTGGATTTTGTCTTTTAAACAGATAAAGGTTTGGGAGGATTACAAGTCAATTCCATTGCTATACTGAAGCCACATGATGGCCAGCCTGTAAATTTTGTTACATTTTTGGCTGCTCCAAACAAGCTTGAGCACTTCATACTAATTACTGGGGTATGTGTGATTATTTTCCTTGAAAACAGTTACTTTTCATATCTTATTTTTGTGAAAAGTTTGTAGGTTTCATCTATTTCACCAAATTAAAACTTGTACCAGATTACATATATTATCTGAATATTCTACTTATAACTAATGACCGTAACGGCTAGAGTTTTAACACTTTCCTCAAGTGGGAGAGTTTATAGATCATTAAGTCAAGCTTGTTACAAATATATTCAATTCTAGGAGCTTTAAGGGATTTCGTCAAGATATCAGCTAAGCTGATCTGCAGAATTGACAAAGCTAGTTTTAATACACCCTGACACAATCTTCTCTCTAATGAAGTGGCAGTCAGCCTCAATGTGTTTAGTCCTTTAATGATAAACAGGAGTTGACGCGATGTGTAGAGCTGCTTGATTGTCACATATTAACGTCATTTGGGCAACATTACCACATTGCAATACTTGTAGTAGGTGTTTAAGCCACATAAGCTCACACGTGGCAAGTACCATGGCTCGATATTCCGCTTCAGCACTGGACCCCTAGCAACCACATCTTGTTTCTTACTTTTCCAAGACATGAGATTACCTCCAATGAGAATACAAATAACCTGAAGTATAGCGTCTGTCAAATGGACAACCAGCCCAATCTGCATCACAATACCCAACAACTTGTGAATGTCCTCTATCTTCATATAATAAGCCTTGTCCTGGTGCTCTCTTGATATACCTCAGAACACGAACAATAGGCATCCCAATGAGAATCACAAGGAGTCTCAAGAAACTGACTCAACACACTAACTGCAAAAGAAATACCCGGCGGAAAAGTGAGCGGCAGTCCGGCGACGTCGACGGCGCGTGCGGCGGAGATCGGCGACCGGATTCCTGTTGTAGGCTTGTGACGACGTTCCGGTAACCCATGTGGTGTCAGTTTGGAAGAAAAACCACCATGTGGACGTCGGAAGAACAAGACAGCCGCGGCGGCAGTGTGGCTCCGGTGGCGGCAGCGGCGACGGCGGTGGAAAGGAAGAAAGGGATTATTTAGGGTTTAGGCTCTGGTACCATGTGAAAGTGTGAAGGGTTTCATCTATTTCACCAATAGAACTGTACAGATTACAATAATTTATACGAAAAACTAGCTATAACCTAATGGACCCACTGTAACGGGCCTAGGGTTTCAACAACTTTGAAGTATTAAACATTTTTTTTCAACAAATGGTCAAATGTAAAATATTGCCTTAAAGAGTAAACTGATTCTTTCAATGAATAAGCGATCACTTAAACTTGCTCTTTTGCTCTGTTTTGAAAATAACTTATTGAAGATGATCACAGGGCCGACTTAATCGAGAAGTGAAGATATGGTCATCAGCAAGTGAAGAAGGCTCGTTGGTTCCAAGTGATGCTGAATCATGGCACTGTACACAGAAATTAAAGTTGACGAGTTCAGCTGCAACTCGAGTTGTAGATGCATTTTTTAATCAAGTTGTGGCGTTTTCTGAAGCTGGTTTACTCTTATTGGCAAATGCCAAAAAATATATGTTGTGCACATAGAATATGGTCCGAATCCAGCAGCAACAAGGATGGATTACATAGCAGACTTATATGTTACTACCCCAATATTTAGTTTCATTGGGACACTTGACATGCCATCTGAACAGATAGTTGAGATTTATTGTCTTCAGAACAAGTCTATTGAGAAGTATGCTCTGGACTTATCACAGTGTTTACGTCAATCGTCTGATGCTGTTACGGGATTATCTTCAAAAAGAAAATGCAAAGCTTGAAGAGCTATTACATGACCATACTCAAAAGATTACTAGTATGATATCCAACTGCATAGACAAGGACAAGCCAGGGCGGGTAGAAAATATAGTGAAGGAATTAAGTGTCAAAACTGTAACACCTATAGTGATAGGGAAAGTAGTATCCCAGCTATTTCTGAAGCCTTTCAGCGGTTTCAGGTGGACCTGATAAAGCAGGTAGAAGATTTAGTGGAGGAGGAAATAGACGCCACTGTAAGATGTGTTATAGCTGAAGCTGCAATTGCAGCATCCTCAGCTGCCTTTCAGGTGAATATGGTGCAAAGTTTTCAATCCTTGATATAATATATATACATATATAGGTATATATATATATATATACATATATATATATCAGGTTTTAATTGATTCTTTGTGATGCAGGTTCGGAGAAGAGTATTCTACATTTCGAAACTCTGCAAGCTCCAAGCGACTGCTGCAACTAAACAAATCCAAGCACAGCTCTCCAAGTCAAGGTTTTAAATGCCGAAGGCGTACCTTGAGGCGTTTTGTAATTTGAGGTGAGGCGTATTGAGGCGTAAGCCTCAATTTTTAGCCTCAGAATATATTAGTAAACTGTAAACTGTAAACATTATTCATAAAATACACCAAAATATAAGATTAAAGTTCATTAGCTAAAAGTCTCAAATAACACACCACAAAACATCAAACATAATATATAAGTCTAAAGCAAAAACAAACACATAATAATCTAAGATTAAAGTACTAAACAAACAAACACATCATAAATCACAATGAAACTTCATTTGAAGAATCATTATAGTCTATAGCCTCATCATTCTCATTTCCACTATCATTAATCAATATCTTCCCACTCTTCTTCTTCATCTTCATTGATTAGTCTCAGTTTTCCTTTTCCCTACCTTTTGTACTAGCCTTCTTAGAGTTCTTGTTGGAGGATCCACTTGGTGGAGTTTGAGTTGCTTGTGATGGCTCTCCGGCCTCTCCCTCAAAACACTCAACATCATAGTCATCCAAACTTATGTGGGAGAGCATTTTCATCATTTTTACCCCCAAGCCATTCATCATCCGATGACAACTCACAATCAACAAAGTTATACTCATCATTTCCCAATGAATTCAACTTCAAATGCCAATCTTCAAATTTTTTGTTATACAAAAATAAACCAAACATTCATCTCGTAGTGGTCAAACGGTTTCTTCTTTTAGTGTGTACTTGATTAAATGCACTCTAATTGCGCTCACATCCAGAAGAAGAACAAGTGAGACCTAACACTTTAATTGTAAACTTTTGAAGCTCGAGAGTGTCATCTCCATACTTGAGTCCACCATTCAACTAAAAAAATATTTTGTTATAACAATATAACATCAAGTATTTAACTATTTAAGTAAGAATTTAAACTTTAATTACTAGGACTTCGTTTGTAGATTGTGTTTTTAGCTTGAGTCAACCCAAAAAAATCCTTGTCAACCTTGGAAAACACTACATTGGTAGGTCGGCTTTTTCCATTTCATCTATATTGGGTATGAGCTTCGCTAAACAGTTGAAATAACCCACACTTGATCCTCACATGTGTAGAAAAACTAGGAGCATAATGGCAACGGGAATTTAAATAGTAAGCAGGCTGCATGCAAATCTCGGTGCATATGAAAATCTCATTTCTCATCGATGATATCCCATATCTCCTTGTAATCCTTTTCTTCTCCACCCAAGTTCTTGCTATATTTTCTTTGGCTTCATTCATAGCATTGTAAAGAAAACCCATAAACAGGCTCTTTTTCTCCATCTACTAGCCTCCACACTTCAACCATAGGTTTTGTAGTCTTGATAACGTAAATTAAACTTGTCCAAAAGTTGTTATCCTTCAAAATTATTTTTCTAACTTCCTTCCATCGCCCGCAGCTTTGCTTGCGTAATTACATATTTGTCCACTTTTCAGAAGTGAACATAGCTTCCAATGGTTGCCTCACCTGATAAATACTTTGCAACGTCAAATATGCAGTGAAAAATGGGGGGTGTTGGATGGAGGGCAGATTAGATCTCAAAGGGAGGCCATTGATGAGCTCATGAAATTCATAAAAATTTATGAATGTATTTTAACACACAATTTCTCATATTGAGAATGAGTGTAAAATTTTGAAAGCCAAAAAGTTTACCAGTTTATCTAGTATGGCTGGCAATTAGTAGTGAAAAGAAAGTTTAAATTTTAAATAATGGATTATGATTTAAGATGTCATGATTCTTCAGTTTAGAAAAAAAAAAACATGAAAAGTTAAAAGCTTTTTAAAATCAAAATGGTTTATTCTCCAAAGTTGATATTCTCTTAATGGAGGTTTATTCTCCAAAGTTGAGATGACTCAAATGGAGGAGGTTGAATTTTTATTTTAAGGAGTCCTCACTGCTAATAAGTTCAACATGATGATTGAAATTCTTGGTTGTAGAATTTGCAAGAAATAAATATTTATGACTAGGAACCTATAAAGGGGGTTCCAGTATAATCAATTGAATATTTTATTTCACCAGTCCATTAATAGAATATTAAAATTTTATCTATCATGTGATGTTCAGTTGGCTAAGTGGATGAGATTAAAAGAAATTTTGATATATTTGAATGAAAAACCCATTAAATTATGGTTTAAGCTATCAAACAAATTTAATAGAAAAAAAAAAAATTTCTAATCCTCGGAAAGGAATATTTTAATGCCAGTGCTTGAATGTGCTTCTAACGATTTCATTGAAAATTGTTTCCATCTAATTAGTAGATTGGTATACTTGATTTCTTGCTTTTGTTAGGCAGGTTTGTTGTGTGTTTATGTAGGGGTTTCTAGAAAGCAAAGTTTCTCTGTTTCTAAGAGTACGACATCTGATTTCTGTACGTTGGCTTTCATGACAGTGTCATAGAAGTTTATGTGAATAATTGCTTGGCTAAACGGAATACCTCTAGATTCATTTATCGTCAACGATTTCTTGGTAATGTGCCAATCGAACTTGTCCGATGGCATATCGAGTATTTTATAGTAACAGATATTGGGGATTCATATCCGGTCTACTCAACTGGTGCAAGAAAGCTCGAAGTCATCGAATGCAGCTGAACTTATAGTCATTCATTAAATGGTGCAAGTTATTAGAACCATATTTAGGGTAATTGGTGAGATATCATTTACGCAGTAGATGATTGCAGTGAGGGTCTTATAGAATAGTTTATTGGTGTTTGGCATACACTTTATGTGGCAATTCCCTTGTATCTGTCGTCCTATCTGGTCATTTGTATTTTAACGACCTGTAACGTGGATGCTAACGAATGATATGATAAAGCTGGTGTCTATTCTATTCTCTGTTTGTTGATCATTAGCAGACAGATACACACCGCCATATAGTATACTATCAAAGCCTATAAAAGCGTTACAGCGGAAAGGAAATGGAATAATAAAATTTACATAGATGAAACCAGATTACAAGAGCAAAATATTTGCTAGAAGAAATATGTGATTTCTGTGATTTCTTGTGATTTCTTGATTTCTGTGATTTCTTTCCTTAACACCCCCTCAAGTTGGAGCATGTAACAGAGAGATGCCCCAACTTGGGAATAAGAAACTCCATGCGTGTCTTGCCCAATGCCTTTTTATGAATATCAGCCAACTGTTGTGTCGTAGACACATGCTCCGTTTGTATCACACCTTGTAATAGCTCATCACGACACAAAGTGACAATCGACCTCGATGTGCTTATTCGTCTCATGGGGGAGACTGGAATCGCTGCATGTGAAGAGCAGGCGCGTACTCACCGTCACACGACGAATCTGCATAGCGAGTCGGATGGTGTGACTCCAAGAGCAGACGACAACGAAGAACCTTTTAACCCACTTTCATATTCAATTCACATGTCACAGCGGCCAAAAGCTCGGTATTCAGCTTGGCTGAGGAGCGTCAACTGTTGTTTGTTTCTTTGTTTTCCAAGAGCATGAGAGTCGCCTAGCTGAACGAACCATCCGGTCAAACGATGTCGAGTCAAAGGGCAACTGCCCAATCGGAATCGCACCAGCCAGTTAATTGCAGAGTATTTTTAGCGGATAGAAAAATACCTTGACCGGGACTTCCTTTAGATAGCGCACTACTCCAAGCGCTGCTTTCCAATGATCATCACGGGGATCCTTCATGAATTGAGCCAGAGTATGGACAACATAGGCTAACTCTGGCCGGGTGATTGACAAATAAACTAGGCGCCCACTAGGCGACGGTATGGTTCGGCATCATCGAGGAAGTGGGGCTTCAGATAAAGCAAGATGATGATTGGGTTTCCATAGGAGTGCCCAGTGGTCGATCACCTAGTAGACCTGTCTCAGAAATGATATCAAGGGCTATTTCTTTGACACAAGAAAAATACCAAAGAATTCCAAGCTACCCTCTATACCAAGAAAATATTTTAAAGTACCAAGTCCTTCATATGAAAACAAGAGGCCAAGTAGATCTAAACTTGGCAATCATAACTGTGTTATCTCCCGAAATAACAAATCATCAAACATACCACCAAAACATGTACCACACCATGATCACTGCGCCAAACGAAACAACGAATAATCAGTATGTGGACTGGTGTGAAAACCATACCTTTTCAGAGCACCCTGACAATTTTTGCAAACCATCACCGTGGCTTGTCTTATCCCATAAAGAGACTTCTTGAGTTTGCACACCACGTTGACTGTGAAGGTGCGAACCCCGGTGGAAGCCTCATGTAATTCTTCATCTAAGTCGCCATGAAGAACGCATTATGTACGTCCATTTGATGTAGCTCCCATGAACGCGTTGCAGCCAAAGCTAAAAGAATGCGAACAGTCGTTGAACTATTACTACCGGGGCAAAGGCTCATTGTAGTCAAGACCCTCAACCTGATGATTGTCGAATATCACCAGTCGTGCCTTGTAGTGCTCAATTTCCCATCAGATTTTCTTTTTTATTTGTAGACCCACTTACTCCCAAGTGGCTTCTTGCGTCTAGGAGCAGGTACAGTGTCCATGTGTCATTCTTCTCCAAAGCATCAATTTCGCACGCATAGCCTTCCTCCATGGTTCACACTGAATTGCTTGACGAAAATTTCTGGGTTGCTCACTTCGACATCAAGAGAAGCAAGATAAACATTTATGAGTCAAGAAAACTTATACGAATATAGAATAATGAAGTATGGGATACTTATACAATGTGCCAGGCGCCCAATGACTGTGTATGTTACATAATCTGCAAGGCGAACACTGGAGTACGCGTTTGCCATCCTCGACCCTGTGCATCGGGGTTAGCAACTTGATCAAGCTCGATCAACTAGAACAGGGACTGGAACCTCCGGGTTGCATCCCATCTCTGCCGGCAGCAGTCCGCCCACCTCCGAGACTGCCACCTCTGTCTCTGTCAGGTTGTACCCCACGGGCAGGTCGTTGATCTGGGTGGCTGGTTCGGCGGGTTCCTGGCACCGGGGATAGGCGAACACTATATACACACTCTCCTCCTCTTCGGGATGAGGTTCCTGCCTAGGAGGGTGGCAACTCCGAGTCTGCTTCTATTTCCTGCGAAAAGGGGAAACATTCTCCGAGAAAATAACATCTCGTGAAACAAAATTTTCCCTGTGTCTGGACAATAAACACGCCACCCTTTTTGCTAGGAGGATAGCCAAGAGATATACCAGGAATACTCCGTTCAGCAAATTGTGTCTCCATGCGCTTCTGATTATGCACAAAACATCTACAACCAAAAACCGAATGTGAGATAAAGGTGGAGACTCGCCATAAATTTTATCAAACGGAGAAACCCCCCCCCCAGCAAAGAAGGAGTCCGGTTGATGAGATATGCCGCTGTTTGAACACACTCGCCCCAGAACTTTATAGGTAGAGAGCCTGAAATCGGAGTGCCCGCGCCGACATTGAGGATGTGACGATGTTTTCGTTCAATCCTTCCATTTTGTTGAGCGTGGAAACACAAGATGTTTCATATATGATGCGTGTGTACAGAAGTATCTTTCAACCTTCAAACTCTGTCCCATTGTCACTCCGAACACAAATATTGACGGGTCACCATAGCACAAAATTGTTGGAAAATAGGACTACATCGCGTTTTGACTGCAACAAATATACCCAAACTCGGCGAGAATGATCATCGACGATTGTCAAAAAAAATGTAGACCCATCCAGACTTGTGTTTTGTACGGCCCCCATAAATCACAATGCACCATGTCAAAAATGCCACTAGAATTATGAAGCTAATAGGAAAGCTAGCACGTGATTGTTTAGGCGCGTACACAAATCTCACAACAATTATTAGCTAAACAACTGTCTATATAGAGCCTGCTAAAGGGACAAAAGAACAAAACGCGATGAGGGGGTGTCCAAGAAGTTATCCATAAATCAAAACATGTTCTTTAACTGTATTAATGTAAATTCTTTTTGTTTAGTCCATTCTTGTTTGGAAGTAGTACCAGCCCTTCTCTATATTCAGATCCACACCAATCCTGTCTTTAGTCCTGCAATATCACAAGATTTGTTTGTAAAACGTACTTCACATTTCGAGTCCTCGTCAGTTGGGAAACAGATATTAATTCATACTTAAAACAAGGATATCAAATAAAACATTCATCAAAATCAAATTGTCCGTCAAACAGATCGTTCCTGATTTCACTGATATAACCGGCTTCCATCTGGCAAAACCAATGGTACAATGGTCTGTTTGTTGAATATTACTCAATAAATTAATATTCCCTTGTCATTGGTGATTTGATGGCCTGTATCAATAATCCAGTGAGGTAAAGGAATAGATGACAAATTCGTTTCAAAGTTGACACTTTGGTGTAAAGACAGGCATGAGAACTGCATTCCATTGCTCGGGAGTAAGAATTGTTGAAGTTCGGAAAAAAGCAGTGAATGACTGGCGTGCGGTGGTTGTGGCATGTGCTGTCACCTGTCCGCCGGGATGCGCTTCCGGATATACAACGGCCGTCATTTCCTGCCGGCTCTCCACCGCCGGGATTGATGTGCCGCGCGGCCACGCAGTCTCCGTTTCGACCCACACAGTACCTATCCTTCTGGATAGCCTATCGGGCTAAAACATGCTGTCAATAGTATGGGGCCGGGTTTCTTGAGTTGGTGCATGTAATCTCTTGATAGTGTAACAAACACCGCAGCATCCACAGTGCCTCCTTTTAGTACCACGGACTGTGACACGAGCCGTCTCTTCCTGGACGCAAGATAATTTAAACCGCGACTCACAGTAGGTAGTGGGTTCAAGAAGACAGGAGCTGTGAGCGAATAGACCATACTCCCCTTCGTCTAGGCCCATCGAAAAATTGATGACACGCTCTTCTTCAGAGTTTTTGGTATAAAGCAGCCGTCAATTTAGCAAGTGCATTTTTTTGGCACACACAAGTAGATAATGATCGCACATCAACAGATTCGTCCCAACAATTTCTTCATTTTACGCATATAGCCATTATGGTGAGACCCCTCCCTGTTTGACCTCTGTCCACTCGTGCTGTAAGTTTTGAACCGCGTTGGCCCATTAAAATTACAGAGAAACGAGCCTTCAAATCGATCAAAGAGTAGATGCAAGTTGCAACATTGAGAGATTCGTGGAACGCAAGTTGGTTCAAATCGTGTTACGTACCAGGTAGCCAAATGAATGTTCGTCCACCATCATCCATCATCAGAAAGTCGGTAACAGGTAAGGGTATAGATCCGTCAACGAATCCGAACTTCTTTCGGGCACGAAGAGCAAGTCTCATAGATTTAGGCCACTCATCATAATTATCTCCTTTCAAAACAACTTGGGTTAGAAGCATACCAGGGTTATCGCTGGGAGAAAGATCGTATGGAAAGATACGACGACGACGTACCAACGTGACATTGTCGTCGTTGTTGCTAGCGTCCCTCTTGTCAACGTCGACGACCTCCGTGTCTGTCATGGCGGCAGCGGCACACGGCAGGAACAATGCAAGGGGAGGGTGTCGGTCAAGAACCTGGGAATGATACCATGTAAAGAAATGTATGAACTGTCTATTATTCTCTGTTGTTCATTACAAAAGATGTACACCCCTATATATACAAACTATAAGGTACAGAGAAAGGAAATAGAATCAATAAGAATAATAATAATGAAAGCAAGATTACAAGAGAAAATATTTGCTAGAAGAAATATGTGATTTCTTGTGATTTCTGTGATTCTTGTGATTTCTGTGATTTCTTGTGATTTCTGTGATTTCTTTCCTTAACAATATGTTTTAGCTTAATCACTTCATATCCACAGTTTACTTTAGCATGATTTACTTTTAGGAATGTATTCCACAATCACATATTTGCTTACATACAATCTTTATTTGAGATACAGGAAGTACATTTATATTGAGTTGAGTGTTGAAAATGGTTTTGAGATGGGCACAAATATACAGTGGGAGATCAGAAACTTGGGTTCATCAAGGGATAATACAGATATGTAAGAGGTAAGTTAAAGCTAATTGATTGTAAGTTCAATTAGTTTCTGATTTGAGTTTTAAAATTTAATTGACAACTTTCTGATAGTAAATTTCTTATTAATCACAATTTTAATACATAAAAGCATGGTTTGAGATTGGCACAATATAAAGTTGGTTGAGATTGGCAGAAATATATATTGGAGAATCAGAAAGTTGGTTCAATCAGTCTCAATCCTAATAACAATATGTAAGAGGTAAGTTAAAGCTCATTGATTTTAAGTCAATTAGTTTCTGATTTCAGTTTTTAAAATTTATTTGAATCTGCTTGATAGCAAATTTCTTATTTCATCACAGTTTGAATACATAAAAAAAATGGGTTGAGATTGGCACAACTATACAGTGGCAGATCAGAAACTTGAGTTCATCAGGAATGTTACAGATATTAAGTAAAGGTAACTGAAAGCTTATTGATTGTAAGTTTTAAGGTTTATGTTTACTGTATTGGTGACAAAAAGATTTAACACCCATGTCATTTTATAAGCATATTATAATTAGGAAAAAAAATACAAATTTTATGCAGTTTTATATGGAAATAAATTTAGAAAAGTAAGCATACCTACTGGCCATCTTCTATGAGAAAATCCACCAATTTGGAGGGAAATCCAGCTATTAGAATCTCTTTTGGAGTGTAGTACTCCACCACTCTACCAATCACATCTAAAATGGGAATAGAACAAAACAAATTAAGATAACAATAGGATATAGGATAATAATAATATAGAGAAAGAGGAATTAGAAATCATACCAATGAGATGTTTTTCAGATGCATTGCCACCTTCATTAAGTCCATATAAGACTTAAGCCGAAACATTAGTAAAGGGAAACCCCTTGCGCCTGGCCTCACATAGTTCATGACTAAATCTGATCATAATATGATCAGTTAGTTTTATTGGTATAGTTGGGAATAACTGCAAAATCTTTTGATAGAGGCATAAAACCTGTCCTTCCTTCAAAAAGTTTAGAAATACTTTCAACACACTCTTTAGGGATGTTCCCATGAATGTATGTACCTATCAACAAATAACATATATATTGACTGTCAAATTTTACATTTTGCAGGCAGTTGAAATCGAAAGAGAACTTACCTCAGCATCATGAAAGACACATTCCTGACTCTTGATGCTATCCGAACTGTTGCGACCTTCGGGTACCGTATAGGTACGAATCAACCATAGCCTGATAGCTTTTTTGTAAGTAGACAATTTGATGTCTTTGCCTAGAATAAAAACATGAGCCATTTGCAGATTTCGGCCAGAATTTTGAAAGCAATGAAGAAAGATGAATGGCCAAGTTAGACTGAAGAAGATAACAATGGTAGACAACGCAAGAGAACAATGGTAGAAAGCAATCAACTAAATACCAAGAATTTATAGAGGGTTGTAGAGAAGTTTCAAATGAGCCATGATCTCTCGCTCGCCTCCCAAATGAGACTGCACATTGGAAGAACAAACGACACATGGGAAAATGTAATTACCCTTCATTGTATGTAGATCGTAATTGTATGTATTTGTATTTGTATCGTATTGTATTTCTAATATTATTTATTCTTGATTAATGGTTGGAATTCAATTGTTGGCCCGCGCATTAATATCAAAGGCGACTGAACCACATTCCAAATAATTGGGACTGTAAAAAATGGAATGTAATCATAGATTTATAGATATTTATAGATATAGATTAATTATTCTTCAATTAAGATACAAACTGAAATGATTTATTTTATGCTTTAATTTTTTTTTCTGATACCGATAATCCACCAAAACGACGTAGATATAGTTTGAGCGGAAAATAGAGTCATTTCATTGGCCGAAATCTTAATGGCTTTAATATATAGAGAATTATTAGTATTATTATATTATTATTATTATTATTAATTATTATATTATTATTATTATTTTATTATTATTATTAATATTATATTATTATTATGATTATAGATATTATTTTATTATTTATTATTATTTTGGTTGTTTGGTGTTATTTTGTATTATTGTTGTTTGTTAATTATTTTATTATTATTATTTTATATTTATTATTATTATTAATATATTATTATTGTTAGTTATCTTAGTTGTGTGTTGTTGTTGTTGTTATTGTTATTTTGGGTTATTATTATTTTATTATTTATTATTATTATTATTATTTTATTATTATTATTATTGTTTTATATTGTGTTGGTTATATTATTATTATGTTGTTGTGTTGTTGTTGTTGTTTTGTATTGTTGTTATTGTTATTATTGTTATTTGTTATTGTTATGTATATTTATGTATGATTGTTTTATTGATTATTATTGTTTATTATTATATTTATATATTATTATATTATAGATTAATTATTTATATTATATTATCATTATTATCATTATATTAACCCTAGGTATTTCTACATGTTAATTAAACAGCTAATTTTTTCAAATATTTCTTACCAAACCGGTGATATAAGATTCGCCGGTCAATTCGGCTAAATATAGATCAGCTAACGCTAAACCGCTAACTGTGGATTGTCAAACAAGAAACATTTGAGGTAGTTCTCACTCAATTGTTGTGTGATTTGAATACTCTCTTTGTCACATTTCCAAGTATTATATGATTGACTTTATTAATTATATATTTTTTTAATTTTTCATGGTATTAATAAATACTTAAATAAATATATAGCATTATTTTGTATTATAATGTTGATATTAATTAAAAATAGTGTAAAAAAAAGATAATAGACAAGAGGATATAATCCAATTGAGAATTTGAATGTAAATATATTTAAATTGAAAAATATAAAGACAAATAATAATAAAATTATTTCTCTTTAATTAATTATTGATATGAAAATTCTTTTTTAATAAAGATTATTGTAGGACAATTAGCGAATATAATTCAATTTGATGAATTTGATGAAAGAATTTTATATTGGAGAAAAATAAATACAATATAACTAATGAAATTATTTCTCTTATTTAATTTATTGATAATGAATTTTTTATTTATTTTTTTGATAAGACATTGTAGAACATAATTCTAAATAAAAGAAATGGCATATTATTATTTTTTTGTAGCACTATTTATAATTTAAGAAGAGTAAAATATAGTACTATTATGCCAACTTTGATTAGGATGAGGTTCGAATTAAGACATTTCTTATTGATACCAATGAGTAAGTGAAACCAATGAGTAAGTTAACGGTGAATTAACAGAAATTAACAGAAAAGATAATATTTAACGGAAAAGTTAACAGATAATCATTTAAGGATAAATTAAAAAATTTAAGAAAAAATTAAAATCTGATTAATCTGAACCATTTAATCGATTAAAATTTGTGATCGCTATTTTTTTTACTCATTATAGATCTAAATCTCTTGGGATCATTCTTATTGTACTAGGTAGGTTGTACTCGTACAAATTAAACCGAGATATATTTGGGTTGTTGGAATATAATAGAAGAAGCATAAACCCATCAATCATTCAACTTGCTTTACTTCATTCTACTGTGCCCTGAAAGCTCCAATTCAGACAAAATATGCTTTTCTTGGAAGGAATAATATAATTACATATGTTGTCATATGTGTCTTTCTTTTCAATTCCAGATCCAAATAATTATTACAGCACCACCCGGCCAGGGTATAAGTCTATAGCTAGCTCGTGACCCATATCATATTTTATGGAAGTGTTTAGTAATGAAATGTTAGTTGATAGCTCTTAGCTGATAAGATTAGTGAGTTTAATTAATTGACCGTATTAGTTAATTGTAGAAAAGTTTTGATAAATTAATTGTTATGGTTAATTAATTATATACAAATTATTTTCTTAAAAATTAATTGAGTTTGAATTTTAATATTTTGGAGCAATAAGTTATTATAAAAAAATTAATTAATCAAACACTCATATTGATTGTTTAATTAAGTTAAAGAACTAATAATTGTCAAATAAACTAAAATAATTAATAAATTAACTAATTTACCAAATAATACGTATATATTTCTTCACCTCGTATTGTACTACAATTTAAGCATGCATGCAGCAAGTGGTTGTGCAGGCCAGTGTTGAATTGTAGGAGAATATAGCCGTTGGGTTTTAAGTACCCCTACTCCTAGCTAGGCCTGCAGAGGTGTCGTCACAGACAGTGTTCAATTGTCAGATAATTAGCGTACGACAAAACCTAATGCGAGGAATAATTTAATTTACATTTTCTTTCTTTGGGAAGAAAACAGAAGAATGAAATTCAAAACTTTTAACTTTTTAGTATAAGAATCATATTTTATATTCTTTTGGAGCAGATTATTTTTAGTTTTAGTACTAGGGTGTCATGCGCTTTAAATGCAGTAGAACTTTGCAATATATAATGCACGCACGCAGCAGAGAAACATTTTAGATACAAGCTTCTCTTTCTTCTTTTTTCAATATATTGACACTATAAGCAGAAAGAAACAAAGTGTGATGGCATGTTTATGGTTAAAATGGGCGAGCATAGCTGTTTTACAACCTACTTTTGGTGAAGATGGTTGAGTCTTCTTCTCTTCTTCTTCTTCTTCTGTGCAGCGGCTGACAGAATAACCCTGGGTTGCCTGGTCAACCCCAAGTGTGCTTCAGCCACACTCTGGGTATGTCACCATTGATGAGGAGGAGCATCAAAGAGCTCTCTTTTACTACTTCGTTGAAGCTGAAGTTGAACCTTCTTCCAAACCTCTGCTCCTCTGTTAAATGGAGGTCTGCACTCTGCAATATATATAATTTACTCTTTATTATGTTCAAGATTTTAATTTTGGAGTGTGAAAATGATAGGCCTGGTTGTTCTTCTCTGGGGGTTGGGGCATTCTCTGAAAATGGACCATTCAGGCCAAGTGGGAATGTTTTAGTCAGAAATGAATAAGCTGGAATACAGGTATTATATTGGAATCCAAATCCTCCCAGAATAGAATGTATGTTTTCTTCTGGTGTTAATAATATAAGTATTCATATCAAATTTGGCCGCAGAAGCTAATATGCTGTATCTGAATCACCAATTGGAGTTGGATTCTCCTACTCACTAATTCTTCCTCTTATGAGGCATAAATGACAACATCACAGGTTTTTTCTTTTCTTGAATCTTTGATTTCAAACTAGTCAATCAAAGTATCTACATTTTCCAGTATATCAACTATGCAAACACTAGAAATCAACTTTTTTATGTTCTTTTTGAAATGTTTCCTTTTTCCAAAGATGAGAGAGTAGTATTGTGTAAGCTTCCACTTTACTGTTACTTTTTTGTTTTGTAGATTCCCTTTCACTACACTCACTGCAACTTTTGTCTGTTTCTTTATGTCTTTGGTCCTATGACTTAACAGCTATGGACAATTTGGTTTTCTTGCAAAATATGGTATCTGAAATTCCCACAGTACAGAAACACAAGTCTGTTTATTGCTGGAGAAAGCTATGCAGGTAGGTAGGTACCAAAGTTGTTAAAAACAAAAAGACAGAACAACTTGAACATGACAACATTATTGTTTCAATTGTGACAGGCCCACTAGTGTTCCTCAGCTTGCACAGATGTGCTGCAATCCAACGAGGAGGAGAAAGCTGTTCAATCGAAAGGATTTGCCGGTAGGGCTAACCCATGAACAAACACTTGGACATAATAAGCTGCAGCCATGATTTTGTTGCCTAAACTATATATTTATTGCCTGCACTGCACTTGGAAATCGGTACTAGAATTCGCTACTATTTCACTCGAGGCCGAGTATTTCTGGTCTCATGGACGATTTCAATACTGACATACAAACTGTTCACCTCCGCTTGCAAACTCTCCTATGTACGAAATACTACAGAGGCTCTCTGTCCCCGTTTGTGCAGAGTAATGAGCATTGTAGTAGGGAAAACAAGTAGTTTGACAAGTAATGAGGTCACTCTTGTGTCTTGTATATCATCTGTCTTCTCCCAAATCTAAAGTCCTCAACCCTCAGGTAGCTAGGTTCAATCATCATTTTCGGGTTGAATTTCACTCTGGCTGGTTTGAGAGATATTATTGTGCAGCATGTCACGGAAGACCAAGTGTTTGTGTCGAAGATGAAACCTGGTGAATTACTGAACAGACGAGATTCCGAACGCAATGCAGTGCACGCTGGTTGGAGTTAACAAAGGCTGTGTCTGCAGCGAGTAAGTATAAGCACTTTCCTTCCTATTGAAATCCCCAGGTGTTTAGCTATGCTTTCTTAATGCTTAATATTCCATGGATTACTCAGTGTTTGGACATGAGCTGCTTGATATTGGATACCAACATCCAATGATTGTGGAAGCATCATCAAGGCAGAAACTGCCTGGTTTAAGGTACTATATAGGTATATTGTTTCAGGATTAGAATGGAAACTCCATTGATGTATAACTGCTTTCTGGTAACAGTGGAGATCAGGATTCTGTAATTCACTCACTGGAACTCGGAAATTGGTGCATGGACTGGCAAAGTTAGGGTTGAGCACAAGTACACCATACACGAAGTCTGGTTTTGAGGGGATGCAAGGTAATTCCTTGTTTAATACCTTAATGATGTTTAATCGCCAACCTTTGTGCCCTAGCTGGCAGTAAACCTGCTTAGCTAACTAATCCAAACCAAAAAGGCCAATAGGCCCTCCTGCGGGAACCTGGGGTTAAACTTGTAAACCTATGTGATGTTGGTTTCAGGTCGGTGGGTGGACACAAGTGTATGGCGACATGCTTCATTTGCCACATAAGGGCGGCATCCCATGAAGCTCCATTCCACAACCAGAGAGATCATTGTGTTATCATCATTCTTGGGAAGGCACGCCTTTGCCAGAGCATTCTGAGGAGGAGCAATAGCAGACTCTCAAATTGTACATCTTGACTAGGTATAGTATTTGGAATGGAAGTTGCATTTTCCCTGTTGTTTGTATAAACAAAACATAGCTGAAAGATTCTTTTTGGCTGGTTGTTATTGACATGCCGAAACAGTATAATAATACACAAAATGAGATAACAAATCAGTCAGCTCAGTCATTCGTGCATGCAAACAATCATCAAGACTTCTTGAAACAACATAGGAGTCAAACTTTCAAAATTTTCAGACAACTAAACTGTAAAAGCTAGAATTGGGTTTGAAAGCAACACGATATCTGAGTTTCTCTTATTTGGAGCAACTCTATTGATTCAATATTGATTTGGTTTTGCATTCACAACTTCCTTCCCTGCCTGTCAATGTAGATGCCCTGAAACTTTGCCGGCGCCAACTTTCCGCAACCTATAACACACAACATCTGTAAAAATTCATGACAAAACGCGGCGGCAATACATTTTAATAAGAAAAGAACCTGCACTCAAATCTGGCAGAGTACTTGAGAAGTTGGGACTATGGTGGGTGCGACCACTGCAATTTCAAGGAAGAAACTCAGTCCTTCAGCTAAATCTTACACAAAAAATTATGGAAAAGCAAATAACAACAATAATCCCTTTAAAATTCACCAAACTAGGGAGCACATTTATGAGCGGGCATACCACTCCTCCCTTCAAAAGGTAGCTTACGAGCGCCATGTTCAAAGTGGACATTCAAAAGCATTGTCATCCTAAAGCTTTGCTTTGACAATAATAAGAACAATCTTAGAAACATCAGCAA